>JAOVYX010019654.1:0-47350 GCA_035668315.1 Drosera spatulata | reverse complement strand
AGTAGATAGAAGACATACATGAGACCATCTTGTAGAAGTATCAATCAAAACCATGAAATATCTAAATGGACCAGATGATGGATGAATTGGTCCATAAATATCTCCTTGAATCCTTTTAAGAAATAAAGACAACTCAGAAGGAAGTTTTAATGGAGAAGTTTCTGAAAGAGGTGATATAAAGATATTGCTTTCCATCTTTAGTTGCACTTTCTAAATGAAAATCATTAAGAAGAATATCTTTGAAACTGAAAAGATTTCTTTTGGATTTCGAGGAGTATAAGGCATGTTTGACATGGATTTACGTACCATTTGCGTACCATTTGAAGTGCGAAATTAGCACTTCCAAAACCATCAATGATCATTGAAGTAGCAGAGATTGTATTAACATTTGATCCATCCATCTTCAAATTTGAAAAATATTTCTTATTTTGAAGTATTATGTGAGTCGTTGCACTATTAACAATGCACACATCTTTCATGATAATTCTGTAAATAAAACCCTTTATTAATACAAAGTTTTACATTGAAAAAAGGAAAATACATAAATAATACAACTTCAAGGAGAATTACAAACATATTTCCACTATTCTAAAGATTCATACTCAGCTTCTTCGTTATACTTTTCATCTCTCTTAGAATTGGAACACCCAGTTAAATCCATAAAATTTTCAGATGGTGGAATTGGTTGATGCTGTTCTTCGGTGAAGTTCGTCTCTGGTGCTTTACCTTTATCTTTAATGGAATTTTGATAAAGATCAACAAAGTGTTTGGGAGTTTTACAAGTTCTAAACCAATGACCTTCAAATCCACAAGTATAGCATTTTCCTTTGGCATTCACTCTGGGTTTGTTATATGGAGCTTTTCCCCTCCTTTGTGCCTGATTGCCATCATGCCTTTTCTGATGACTCACACTTGCAATTGGATTATAACGTCGATCATGGAATCTTTCACGACCACGAAAACCTCCACGTCCTCGTCCTCTTCCTCGCCAATTACCACTTCTGGTAGTCATTGCTTCAGGCAATGGGGCGGAACTAACTGGACGAGCTTGAGAATTTTTCATCAGTAACTCCTGGTGCTTTTCAGCAACAAGGAGTAATAAAAGTAATTCACTATATTCAGTGAATTTTAAAATCCGATATTGTTGCATCAGAGTTGTATTTGCGGGGTGAAAAGTAGAATATGTTTTCTCCAATATTTTCTTATCTGATTTAGGCTCTCCACATAATGTCAAAAGTGAAATAATACTGAATAGAGCAGAATTATATTCCTGGACAGATTTAAAATCTTACAACCTTAAAGTTGCCCATTCATGTCTGGTCAGTGAAAGAAATACCATCTTCTGGTGGTCAAATCTCCCTTTCAAATTACTCCATAATTCATATGGATTTTTGACAATAAGATATTCAGACTTCAAATCCTCATGGATGTGATGCCTCAGGAAAATCAGTGCTTGAGCATTTTCTTGTGGAGTTGTTTCATTGTTCTCTATTATGGTATGTTTTAGACCTTTGACATTTAGGTGCAACTCAATATCAAGAATTCATGATAGGTAGTTTTCCTCTGATAGGTCTAATACTTTGAATTCCAATTTTGTAAGGTTTGTCATATTTCTCTGAACACATCAAAATGATAAATTTATTAAGCTTATGGATATAGCAGTATGATAGTAGTAAAATTATTCAGTTATTACCAACAATACTGCGATTTATTGTAAGTTGTTTAATTTACTAAAAAAATGATATAAAATCAATCAGATCTTATAACAGCTGATAAATATTTTATTCACTCATATGTATTAAAACTTTTATTATTCATTACATTCTCAATGCATATATTTAATTACAATAAGAAAATAAATGATTGTTACAATATTAAGAAATACTAATAATAACAAATAACACAATAATTTGTTAAGATTGTTCCGAGTTTTGTTTGGTATTTCTTCATCATTGTAGGCCATTTCGTCGTTTGTTGTATCTTAATAAAAACAGAAAAATTAATTCTCACTACTTGGAGCAAACACGCCAACATGGGATATAAAGTTTCTCGCCACTTGCGGATAAATCACACAAAAATTGGACAATCTCATCAATGTTCATGGGTGAACCACACAAAAGGGGTAAACCACATCAAACTTGCGGATGATCCACATAAAAGGGGTAAATCACATCAATGTGTTGAAACTGATTAGTAGGTTTCCACACAGGCGATTCTTCGTCCGGTGATGGAACCATAAATATTATTAAAATCAATTAATAGGTTTCCACTCAGGCGATACTTCGTCCGGCGGTGGAACCATAATTATTTTATTTACATTATAATCATATAATATGAATCAAATAAAATCATATTATGCAAATATAATGAAATACCTTCGATTTGTCTTTTGATCTCAGCTGATTGGAGACTTGATGCTGATAACGTGTTATAACAGAAACGTTTTTACCGGACTAATTTCTCCAAAAGATAATTATCGAAATTAATAAAATAATAAAATATTTTAGAGAGAGATTAGAGGGAGAAAGAGAGATTTTCTTCTCTTGAAAATATGTACATAACATCTTACAAATGAGCTCTATTTATAGGACTCAAAGTAATTAATTAACACATAATTTTCTCACCTAATCAAGGTGATTAGGTCTAATTAATAGCTGATTAGGTAAGTCCATTTAATAACCTCAAAAGTAGGTGAGATGTAAAGAAAAATATCTAAGTTTACGTGTAAACACATCACTTTCAAATGGTACTTTTAATAATCTAAGTATAATAGATTCCAAGTTTTTCATGTTCCTTTTCCTAAAGAAGTCCCGCTACCCGGGCCCCACAAATCATCTACTTAAAAGGATCCTCTATATAGTGCGCCCTTCCTTGAATTATTCGGTCATGCAATACTTTTTGAATATAAAGAATAAAATCAATTTTGATCCCGTCCTAGTTCTCAATTATTTCCTGGCACCGTGCTTTCATCCTCACATCTACTCACCTTGCGGTGAAAGACGGGGATGAGAGTCTGTTACCGGTCAGATAAATGTATATACACACTGAACAAGTAGGTGGTAAAAGACCTCTCTTTTGTCACACCATTGAACACCACTAGCGGAGCTTCTTACCGAGCCGGTGGGAAGCCTTCAAAAAGCTCCGATCCATCGTATTCTATAGACACTTTAGATCAGTATCATGTAAATTTGCATTGACAGGACCTATAATAAAATATAAATCTAGTACACGAACTCTCTTAAATGATCCGATTGGGATTCTGCCCTTTTTTCCGTTCATTAGATAGGTCTGGGAATCTTGCAAAGCAGCATCTGGGATGTCACGGTTGGAATGTTAGTGAAACAGAATCCAGTTGAACCTGCTTACCAAGTAGCTATTTCTCAGTCCAAGAGAGAGAACCTGTAATGTAACGATATCACGATCGGGAGTTGGTCCATACCAAAAAGATCGATTAAGGAATATTGATCTCAGAAAAGTGCTTATTGGAGTGACTTTCCGGACAGAGAATGGATGATCCTATTTCGGATTTTAGTCTTGTTCATATCTCTGTAATCTGCCAGAATCACACACTTGTTCATATTAAGATAGAATGAAAATACCATCACTTCATTCTTTTAGTCCGTCTATCTACTGCTTTTTCCTCTTCGGGATGGCTTAACAACCACCCTCGGGAGCAGGGATGATGAACCTTACTGCTCACTATTGTCGTTGTCGTTGTTGTTGTTTTTTTTTTTTTTTTTGATAAAGCTCCTTCTCTATTAAGCTCCGCGTAGAGCGCTCGGCTGTTAACTGATTGATCGTAGGTTCAAATCCTACTTGAGGAGAATTTCCAGTTCTCGCTTTTCTGATCGATCGTCAGAACTTGTCCTTCTCCTGTCTTTCCTAACTAGCAGAATCGTGGGACATAAAAGGTGAGAAGTTTCTTGTTGGTTTTTATTCTTCACTCTCGTATAGGTGAACTTGGTTTGTTCAATTCTTAGGGGGAAAAAGGATCCATGGGGAATGAATGGGAAGACTTAATACGGAATCTCCGTCGGCCACTAGCGTCATTTGAAAAATGAACAACAATAGGGTGACTGTGTAGGTAGGTTAGATGGATATAGTTCAATGGCATGGCTAAAGCGCTGCTAGCTCCTTTTCTTGTAAACTGAACTTTCTTTAGGCTCCGAGTTGTTTTTGGATAAGATGATAGAATTTCTCTTCGCCACTAGTGACAACAAAGTTCTTGGTAAGACGCAAGGAGGAAGGAAGATCTCCACAAATTTTTTTTTCGTAACCTGCGATAAGACGCGACCCACAACAAACGAATCTATTAAAATAGTTTGCCGGATATGGCCTGAGAGCATTTTTTGTGTCAATAGCAGTTATTGGATGATGCTGTCAGGGGCTTCGAGATGAGTAGTGAGAGCTGGGGCTCTCTCCTTCATACCAATTCTAGTCCGATCTGGGAAGGAGCAAAGAGCCCACTTCCTACAATAGCTATCTTTTTTTGTTTCGCAAAGTTATCATTTGGCACTGACCACCTATGGTCATGGCAGCTTAACGGCCAATCTCTGGTCATTACAGCTCTCCTATTCAACGAGACCAGGTGCCCACTTCCCTATAACTAAAACTTTAACTAATAGTTGAGCTCATTCCCGTATTTCCTTATAGAATAGCAGCTTATCTAGAGCTTTCTCCTAATAGCCCATTAGTGGACTCTGCAAGCTGTAGATTTTTCCCTGGACGTGCAAGAAATATCGGACCTGCGCGAAGACATCACAGATATTTATGCAGAACTAACAGGACAACCCTACTGGGTTATATACAGCAGGATGGAGAGGAATTCTTTTATGACAGCAACAGAAGCCAAAACTGTTGGAATTGTTGATATTGTCGCGGATAAGACAGGAATTGTTTTTCATCTTCTCGGAACCTGTATAAGTCGACGTCTTAACCTGACTTCCTGAGCTCATTTGCTTGTTGAATGACAAGCATGGCGCCCTTCCTTTAGCGGCACTGGTCTCTATATCAGCTCGAAGGCCGGACCTATTGCCTCGATAAGGGCTACCGGTCCTGCTTGAAGCATGATATAGAGGGGATTTTTCCTTTTTTTTTCGTAGCACGCTCCTCAGCACAGTAAAGCCCTTACTCATCTATTTTAAGAACAACGAACCTGAAAATAGTCTAACACAGTAAAAAGGCTTGATGTCGTTCATTAGATCTACACAGATACATACAGCAATAAGTAACTGACCATATGGACAACTACGCGAGCACAAGAGAAAACAAAACTGGAAATGTGCTAGGACAGTTGCACAGCCAGGGACATTACGAATTAGAGCTGTGCTGTAATCAACTCCAAAAGCTCGATGTCTTTCATCAGATACACAGTAATAATTGAATGAGGATATGCAAAGCTATGCCAACATAGCCAAACCTGGAAAGGGACTAACTAGCACAAGTGCGAAGGCAGGGACATTAAGGGTTTGTGTTGTCCTGTAATCGACTCGAAAAATCATTGTCTTTCATTGATCTGCATCAGATATTCAATATCATGTGGCATCATGATATACCCAACTATGGAACATTAGATGATTCTTTCCCCGCACAGAATACATAGTTTAGATTAACCATTCGCAGATTTTATATTACCTTTGATCCTACATCAAATCTATATAAGCCCACCTTAGAATTTATAGGCACATCGGCCACCTAGGCCTGACCCGTATAACCTCTTATTCCTCTAATCATGGAGAGACTCAAGTTTTCCCAGAGCCTTGATTCAGAACAGAATCCCAGGATGTAACAGATCTTAATTTGGTCATGGATGGAACGGTAAGATATCCCAGGAGTCAAAATTCACGGTCCATTTATCAGATCTTAATTTGTAGATCCTAACATTTACTTAAGTTTTGCAAAATCATGACTTTATGTTTTGCAAATCCATTCCGTATTTTCGAAGACAGCTTGGCTGAGATGAGATAAGAAATTTATAGATCTCAAAATAAAAAAACTTTATGCCTTCTAAGGATGCAGTCACCGATCCACAAAAAATGTGCATGTTTTATCCTCACTGTTCTCGTAGTTCAGCTTCAATTGTTTGTGCAGGACTGTGTTTGTTTTCCACAGATGCATAGTGAGCGAATCGAATGGTTGGGTTTGTATAGTATAACGATTATTGGGTCCTCTCATCATACGCCACTAAATACTACTCAACCCATACTAACTTGCCATATTAGACTAAAGCAAAAATCCGTCATTTCATTTAACTAGACCAATTAATTAATCCAGTTTAATGTGACGACAATTAATATAACCCAATATGAAGATTTATATGTTAAGTCTAACACAAATCTCCAAAGGGCCGTCTTCAATCTCTCCAGATTAGGAATACGATGTCCTACGCCTCCCCGGCTTTCCCCTTAAGTCATACTATCATTCACTTCCGATGATATACGTTCACTCCTTTCGTGATCATTTGCTTCTGGTAGACTCCATAGCTTCGGTGCCTCAAATATTGTATGCCGATTTTCTTTCTACTATTTCCGTACTTGTAAGAAAGCATTGCTTCATTCATCTAGATCAGCTGAATGATTATAGTGAAGGGAGGGAAGTTAATTAGATAAGCATGTAAATTCTTTTCCTTTTAAATGTTATAGACTTGGATATAACATCAAACATGAATACAAGCGTAGACAAATCAATTCATTAAACAAACAATGATTACACCCCAAAACAAATGTAAAAAGAAAAAGAAAAAAAGATAGTACTAATACATTTTCCATGCTCCTGATGCATATTTCAATCATTGGTCTGTAATCTGCATGGTGGTTGGCACTCTGAAAATGGTTTCGTCCATCCTTCGGTGTCAATGTAGGCAAGCGAAAGCATGTCCGGAACCCTTCTTGTGTTGTTAACAACTGCCCAATCTACACGATCTGATGTCTCATAGTTTGGACCATCGCAATCCAATTCTGCAAACGTTAGTTGCTCCCTGCAGCAATTTTTCCAACCACCGTGAGTTCACTCCATTCGAAACAGGACGACGTTCATATGATGAAGCCAGGGGTACAAAGAGAAAATTAACATACTCCCTCCGATACGCTGTCCAGCAACTCCAGCCTTGAGGTACAATATCCTCATAGATATGAGTTTGGTACAACAGGACTCTGGCGTATGGCCTCCAAGCTCTGCCCAAGTATGTTGATCCCGTCCATTCACTATGCATCTGTTGAAAACAAAGCCATTCGTGTCGTTTGCATTCTCTCTTCCCTGAGCTCTTATAAAACCAGCCAAACCAAATGGCAACTGGTCTGCATTCAATTGCACAACACAATCCTGCACAAACAATTAAGTTAGCTGTAGAATACAATGAAGGCAGTGCAGCTATTATGTAGACAATGGTAATATATATACCTCATAGATGGATTGGCCAGCTCCAAATATGAAATCAACTGCGCCTTCGATCCTGCAATCTTTGAAGTAGTGTCTGCCATGGTCATCCCATAGAGTATCCTGCAACCCAAAGAACCCACAACGGGAGGATATCGCCTTATCTCCAGATACCTTGGCAGCTGTTGCTGGTTCCGTTGGTACACCCATTGGCCTCCTTGGATAGTTATATGTTTTCTTTGATCCACATTATTATCCAAAGGGGCATAAAAGTAGATGATATCATCAGCATAAAGGCCAAGATAGATGTTGTGGTGATGTGGTGAAAGGCTAGCTAGCTGTGAATTAGGATATTCACCACGAAGCCAATGCCTGTGGCGACGAAATTGTCAGCTAATACATTCAACGGGGTTGTACAGCTATTCATTCGATTCTATTCTTGTAGTGTGCATCCCTTCTACTCGAAGGGTGACAAACGGCTTGTCTCGTGGTATTAGGACCTTCTCGCTGCATGTTTATACCAAAGTTCAGAACTTAATTAAGACCATCGACCAAAAGGATAGTGAAGAAACTGCTTGAGATGCATTTTGCTGATATAGTAGCGCAGTGTCCTGCATCATATGTCGACAAGAGTATTACAGTACAGAGAATACGGAAGAAACTTACTGGTATATTCCAGGTTTAATGTGTACGAGAATGTTGTCAGAATTGTTCGACGAAATGTAGTCTATGGCAGCTTGAACTGACGTGAAATCTCTGTCTCCTGATTGATCGACGATCAACGTTTTCTTCAAACTCAAACCATCCATTGATGTCCCGTACGTGCTGTCTTCCTGCATGTGCGGCTCCAACACAAGCCACTGACAGAAGGACATATGTGCATGAAATCCATGGCAGAGATGCCATATTCACTGTTGTACTCTGCTTAGATTTTACTATATATTCAAGGAAGTAATGAATATGATGCTCTTAATTGTTTTTCTTCGCATAAGATAAGATGATAATGAAGAGCCTCATGCGTATTTTGAGATTTTTATTGCATGGAGAATTAGACGTTGCCAAATTTTGGACTGTAAAATCAACGTGACTTCAGTGTCTTGATTAGGAAACATATATAATATTCTGCTAGTGATATGTCAACCCTAAGTTTGGGAATGTTTAGTGGTGTAGGTAAGTCGTCGTTTTGATTTTGGGAATTAATAATGATACTAGCCTAATGTGACTCATGTTTCCGATTTTGATCTGAAAGAGGAAGACAGATGAATCGATGAATCGACAAACTGATCGAACCCCGCAACAATTTACGAATCGAGAGAGATCGATCGCCGATGAACTGATAGTCCGCAAATCATGTTTGAAGTTTTGTTCTTGTGCAGGTTCCACAAATGCTCTCTTGTTTTGGCGTTTGTGATATGCCATGTGTATGAAACAATAAGAATGGAGTACCCAACTGAGAAAGATACTTAGAATGCATCATCGCCTACCCTATTGGTTGGAGTTTCTACTGATTCAATGCCTTAAATTCCGCGTTGTCTGTCACAGCGGCTTGACGCTTAGTGGCCGTGGTTCATGATGTAACTGAAATTGCACTTTATTTTTAACCTAGTTATAATATAATAATAATATTTTATTAATTTTTATCATTTTTAAAGTAAATATTTGTATATTTTTAAATAAATATTTTATAAATGTTGTTGTTAAGTTTATACACCTGATAATTTATTAAAAATTATATATATGATTATTATTATTTTATATTAAATATGTATATTAATTAAGATTATTGAAGATGTGTTAAATTTTGTATTGATTCATAATTTGTAAAAAAAATAAGATGATATTAATTCTTATGAAAAATACATTATCCGACTTTAATTTAAGTTTTTTCTATATAAAATTCCTGTAGGATATATTTTTTCAAAATATTATCCAAAACATACAATCTGAAACAATAATTTTCATTTGATACAATTTGTATTTTTCCCAAAACAAAGAGCCATCCGCACAATCAAATTGTTCAATTAATCCAATCTCAATCAAAACTCATCAAATTTGATTCCGTAACTAAAAGGATATTAATTTATGTACGGAATCCGTCGGTAAAATAATTCAAACTTAGCGACGGATTCCGTCGCTGAAACCATATCATTTTAGCGACGGAATCTGTGGCTAAGTTTGACTTATTTTAGCTACACAATTCCGTAGCTAATTCTTTGACAGAAGTATGTTATTTTAGCGACTGAAATCCGTAGCTATTTTTTATTTTTGATTAAAAAAAATAAATAGAAATCACAAAAACCTGAATAAATACATAAATCATCTACAGGTCTCAAAAATCTCATCAATAGTTTACATAATCCTAAAAAAACAAAATACATCAATTGTTTGTATTTACAAAGCCGTCAATGACCAGTTAATCGAAAATTCTGTTGCTCAGGAGCTCCGGAGTCATCGTCTGGAGATGGTCTTGATGAAGGAAATGATAGGCCGACCTCAGTCTTGCAGGTGGACGGATCCCCGCCCATCCTCCTGAAGAGGATGTCCAGCTGCTACTCCATCCTCGCCTGACTCTGACGGAGGGTCTGGACTTCTTCCTTCAGCTAGAAGTAATTGTCTGGAATCCCCGTGCTAGATGCAGAACGATCTCTAGAGACAGCGCTGAGGACCGACCGTGGATATATCTGGCTCGCAGCTGAGCCAATGCCGTAAACCCTCCCCTTGTCGATGTGGGATACCTCCAGGAATGCTCGATCAGCCATGGCCTGAGACTGTGTCTGCGTAACCTCAGGATCTACCGACTCATCCATCTGCGACTCAGGCATCTGACTGAGTCGCACAAAGTATGAATCCTGTAAACAATACATGAGTGTTAGTCTTTTATAGAACGAATAAGATCAGAATTAATAATTTTAAACAAAGGCTCAAGAGATAGATTTATCCGAAGTTACGAAGCAGACACGTCTATTAGGGGAATGTCCGCGATGGACTTCCCCGTCTGAATGGTCTCCACCACTCCCGGAGCATCAGACTTTTTGTGAGTTTGAATGAAAAGCTCGGGGGATGTGACCTTCCTCTTCAGTGCCGTTTCCTATTTAAAACAATTAATATAATTCATATAAACCTAATTAATAAATTAAAAGTATTCAACTTCACCTAAAATTTAAGTTGAAACTTACCATTTGCTTGCCAATGACAATGGACACTGTCCTGAGTGTGTGTCGCGGTCCTCTTGGCTCTATTCTCGATGCCGACCGATGCCGACGGATTCCGTCGTTTAATAATATAAAATACCTATTTTAACGACGGAATGTGTCGTTAATATTTAAAATGCAAAAAATTATGCAGAAAATTTACTAAGGTAAAAACTCATTACATTAATGACAGATTCGTACCTACTTATTTTTAGCGACGGAATCCGTCGTTAATTGTTAGAATGCAATAATTCATGCAAAAAAGTTAAAAAGGAAAAAACAAATGTGGTTAGTTTTAGTGACGGATGTCCGTCGCTAAAAAAATGTGATGTGTGTTTTAAAATTTTAGCAACGGAAGTCCGTCGCTAAATTTATTAATTTAGCGACAAGATTTGACTTTCCGTCGTAAATAAATTAAAATTTTTTTCTTGTTATTTTTGTTAGGTTCCATCGCTAAATTATATGTTTTTGCGACGGATTTTATCCGTAACTAAAGTTTTTCGTAGCTAAACTGCGTTTTTTTTATAGTGTTAGACGAAAAAAAAGTTTTTAATATCAAGTAATCTCATTTTTATATCTTATTTATCATTTGATCACATCACTCTTCATCAATTACCAATTGATCACTTTTTAAAAAAATTAAACACTTTCTTCCCTTCTTTTCCCTTCCTACTAATATTAATATACCTAACCCTAATTTCCTCATCCCCACGAAATCTCCTCTCTGTCGTCACCCCTGTCTCCACACCACCCACTCTCCTCACTTCCTCTCCTTCTCACCGTCGCCGCTCTCCCTCCTCGACAGTTGACTCCCTCCTGGCCTACTCTGCCCTCTCTGCCTCCCTCTTCTCCCGCGGCTCGGGTTCCTGCTCGGGTTCCTGCTCGCTCCCCAGTCTCCCCCTTCCCTTTCCTCGATGCCTTAGACGACGCTGCTGCATGTGCTTGACGACGACCCTAGATGGTGGGAGATGCTCCAGTGTCTCGTCGTAATCAGGGATGACAACTGGAAGAGGTTGTGAGGTGGTGGGGAAGGGGGCGACAAGACGACGACGATGGTGGAATTTGGGGTTTTCAACAAGATGTTGTTTTCGGGATTTGAAGACAATGCACTTAAGGACATGGTGTTGTGCGTGGTTGAAGGATGATTCACGTTTTGGACATGGTAATAGACTCACTGTTTAGGATTTGAAGGATTTGACGCACTGTTTAAGGACATGGTGTTGTGAGTGGTTGAAAGATTTTGAAGCGCATTGTTTAGGGTGATAGACACACTGTTTCAAGGACATGGTGATTCACGTTTTGGGCATGGCGCTGTGCTTGCATGGAGATAGACGCACTGTTTAAGGACATGGTGTTGTGCATGGTTGACAGGTTTGAAACGCACTGTTTTGAATGATAAACGCACTGTTTGTTCCGATAACAAACTTGGTGGTTTCGATGGTGGCGACGACGGCGGCAACTATGACCAATGCCTTATGGTGAAAGGATTAGGATTAGGGTTTAGTCATAATTATTATAATTTGATTTCAAATAATTTATTTCCTTTTTTATTTAAGAAGGACAAAGTTGAATTTTTAAAAGTTATGTGATTAACTGGTAATTAAAAAATAACCTATGATCAAATGATAAATAAGATTAAAAAAAATGATCAAATTATAATTATCTCAAAAAAAAAAAAAAATGTTTGGGATTCATGTGCAGAAGAAGAGATGAAAGGTCCCATTGATAGTGATGGTATGCTTGAAAAGGATGTTGAACTTGTCATATCAAAGGCCGTACTTCAAATGATAACAGAGATGTAATCATTTGATTCCGATGGTTAAGTTCATTGTCTTCCATTATTGGTTTCGTGTCTAGCAAAAGCTATGTCCGGAACACACTTTAGCTAATGTAGAAATCCAGGGATCCAAGGACACTTAAAATGATCTGGTGAATCTGTGTGTATGAGGATTAATGAACCCTTTTTCTTTTGGTGGGATCAGTTTCATCTTCTTTTATTTTTCCAGTTCTAAAAGGTGATGCATAATCATATTCACAGGCGGTAAAAGAGGAATATTTGTTATCTTTGTGAGATAGTCATCACTAGATTCCGTGAATTGCTTAATGCAACTGGGGTCCCATAAGCTCGGTATTTCCCATGCTCAGGCACGGAACCGAGAAAGTAGAAGAGTGGGAGAGGTGATCTACATTTGATCAAATTGACATTAGCTGTGATCTCCTTCCTTGGCATTTCATAGTCAATCTTGCTTAGGTCTTTGTGGCAGTGAGACTGCAAAATTCACTTTGCACTTTGCAGCAGGTTTAATATTCTTGGATCATGGTTATCCGGACATTACATTTGATGGTGAGAAAAAGCTGGAAGGTAGAATTTAGGGTTTTATCAACTTTGATAGAGCTTTACTGTTGCATAGATGTCCTAAATGAGGATTGACACTGAGTGCTTTTTGTGAGGGAAAAAACTGATTTGATTTGAAGGCAAAGTGTAGTGGAGAAATGTTGGCATTGATGTCTTTGTTGATCTTAGTATGCAAATTTCCTTCATTACATTTGCCATTATTGAGTGCAGTGGCATAGTCGAGTCCTTGATTTACGATTCTAGCTATCGGAAACACATCACGGAATGAATGGTCCTGCGGTGATTATTGGTTGTCACATAAATTACATCAGCATCGTGCTGTAGCTTACAATCATTTGTATCAAACTGCAGATTTCTGGCCCATTTATGCGACTCCAGTGCTCCTTTCAATCTATCACAACTGTAAAGACATAAGGAGAACGATAAAGGGACGTGTCCTCAGAAGATTCTGATTTATCTTATCTATGGTCTTCTATGGTATGATATGGTTTTTTTTTTTTGCCTTTTCTTTTGTGATATCGATGGTGCAGAAGTTTACCTTTTGTGGAAAAATAGGCAGGTAAATGAGGGACAAAGTTGGTGGTAATAAGCAAAAAAGAAAATTTATTGAGGGAAAGACCTTTATGTTCCCTCCTTTCATTGCAGGAGGCTATTCAGAGATTTCACCCTCTCAAAATCTTTCTTTTTTTCGGCGAGTAAAGAGTTAGACCTGCACTTGCTTATCCTTCGTAGAAACTCTTGTAGTTTTTTCTGATATCTCCCGTTAGTAGTGATTGAAACTTTTGCATGTGACTGTCTTGAGTATTGTTACTTGACCTATGAGTTTGATTAATTTCTACTCCTTTTGTCTGGAAAAAAAGTACAATAATTTTCTAAATCCAACAGTCCAACAAAAAAAATTAAAACATTACTTTATTAGGAAAGTTATATAGCTTAAAATATAAAAAAATACTCCTATTTTATTTTATCACATCATTATCCTCCACTACAATTTTTTCCTTTTCATTATTTCACTTATTTTTTCTTTTTTCTCTCACTTCCCATACCAAGGGTACAAAGATAAAACACACAATAAAATATCACTTTTTTTAAAGAACGTGCAACAAGTCCATTTTGTTATTTTTTTGGATGGAGAGAGTATAATCTTTTATGTTACTTGATTTCTGTAGTCTACATTATATAGGAATTAAACCGTTAACATTGACTTCTCAGATTTTAATATGAATTATGTCAATATATTCATAACTAATAAATAATGGAAATAAAAATAATAATAGAATTTCTTTAACAAGTGGGTCGAATGATATCTCGATCATCATGCATAGTGCAAGCTTATAAATTATAAACCATAGTAGGTGAAAAGGACGAGCTGAATTCACAGTTTCACACCCATTCCATATGATTATGTTTATGATAGATGATGGAGAAATACAATAACTGCTTGACCTGTTGGGACCATTCGATCCGGGTAAGGAGCCGTAGTTTCAAGTATCATTTCAAAAGAGACAAAATTCCTACATTGAGCTTCCGAGCTCTAGATGAAGTAATGAAGAAGGTCTTAGAAAAGAGCTCTAGATGAGTTTACGGAATCAAATTGGATTCATGCTTGGATGATTGACCATGAAATTCGTTTACCTACTCTGATGAAGGTAAAATATAAGAAGGGATTCCTTTCTTGCATCTATGTATTTCCTTGTACTGAATGTGACTAAGGTTGAAATCCTATGCTAGTTTTCTGACTTCAATGACTCTAAAGTGACTTCTGAATAAGAGAAGGTGACAAAGAACAAATAGATGGAGATGAATGCCATTCAGTCAGAATCTCACTCATTGTCAACACTGGCTAAAAGGAGTTCAGTTCTTTCCTGCCCAATCCTTCGCTTGTTAACAGAACGATTTAAACTGAAAAATAACTACTTGTTTGCATCTAGAGGTGTGTTAACAATATGTTAATAATCTTGTATCTTTCGTCGTTGGGGTAATACTTGTTCTTTCGCTGCTTAAAAAAACTAATTAAGCTGATAAACAACTGCTTGTTTGCATCTAGAGGTGTGTTAACAATATGCTATAATCTTGTTTCTTCCATGGTTAGGGTATGCATTTGGTTCGAGAATCTTTGACAATGCAGCAGCTGGTAAAAAGTAGGCGAGTGAAATTTAAAAGTAAATGGAGGGGAGGGTAAGCATCCTCTTCAGCTTCACCCCTTTTAATGCAACTATGGGCTCCTTTAAAATGATTCCTTGCTATTTTGAAAAGTCCAGCCTATGAATCAGTATATCTTCAATACAAACTCTTTTTGACCTTTCTCTAAAGAGATCAATCACGGACAAAATTCTGTTTTCCTGTGTTGTCTTTCAAGTTGAACCTTTGTGTGAACAGCAGCACTTTTTCTTTCTTAGTCTAGAATAGTGTTATTTGTCCAATTTTCCTTTGTGTTATAAACCTTGCTTAATTGAGTTCATGGATATCTTGCAAAGTGTGCTCAAGGACATAACTGTGCAAATTAATGTGCAATGTATGATGTATATGTTGTCGCCGTCCCTATTTGATATTCTTTTGAAGATCTTGCAGTCAGGCATTCAATTGTTATTCTAACAAATAAATCCTTTTGTTGTTTTGCCCTGCACTAAATCATTTGTTTTTTCTGTCCGTTGAATGTGTTTTGTAGTCGTGAGGAACATTTTGTGGCGCTCCAGAATGTGCAAAGCTAGCTATGATATAAATTATATCTTTTTTTCCTTGTAGACCACATCTTGGTAGTTCCCCCCGAAATGCGAGCGGGAGTGGGTTAAAATTCCTGCAAGCGTGGTCTAGGTTAATTTTTTCTTCAGATTTTTTTTTTTGGCAGGTAATCTTGTAAATTAAAACTGTATGCATGCTGTGTCATTATTGTTTGCTGATGTCCTGTTTTTGTAGTTCCTACTTGATATGGATTATGTTCTCTAGTTTATCGAAAAACACTTTATTCTACTGTTACTCCATGCATAATCAATATACTGAAATGTTTTGAAAAGAATGTCTCTTTCAGCTCATATTCTGAGGCAGCATATGTGACTTGGAAGACACAATTATGTTTGGAAAGATCTCAATTGACCTTATAATGTTATGTTTGAATTGTAGCGAGTGGTGATTGGATAGAGGCCATTGCTTGATTTATTGGGAAGAGGAAGCATATATATGCAACAGTTTAAAGTTCTTGGGTTCCTTTTGGGAGAGACCACGATCTGCTATTTTTTGTCCCAGTGTATAAGCAAGAAAAATTAGAACATTTGAGAGCAAGGTGGTGATCTGCACGTGATCAAACAGCTTTGTGGTTCCCTTCTATCAAGGTACCCTTGTTCTCCCTCCGACTCACGTTGACCTTGCTTTCATTTTTAGTCATGCTTTGATCTTTGCGGGAAACATGATTAAAGGAGGACTGGAGGTCAATAACTTTTGTGTCACATTGTTAAATATTTTCACATTGTTAAACATGTTAAATATTTTCACGTTGACCTTCTTTATCTTTTTGAATATTTGGTAGAAACTTCTGCTTATGCTCTGCAGCATCTTTTAGTTTGATAGATCATGGGTGTCCAAACATTTTGTTTGAGGTTGACAAGGTTCTGGCCACTCGCACTTAGTTTTTAACAACTTTGACTTCTATTCTAAACTCTATGACGGTTGCAGTGTCTTGGTAAACACATATCAGATATCGGATTTCAGTCCTCATACTCGCCATTCAAGTCATTCAAGTAAACTTAGTGATGTGCTTATGCAAATGTGTAGTTCGATGTTTAGCTGCGCAACTCATAGTTCAAGGCTGTGCATGATATCTTTTGAAGTTAGGATATCCATAGTGCAAAAGTTTCACTTTTCTCAAAGAAGACAGGTTAATGGAGGAAAAAAGTGGCTGGTAAAAAAGCAAAGAAGGGTATTGATGGAGGGACAGACCTCCATTGTTCCCGTCTTTTAATGCCAACTATTCGATTCTTTCTGATTTTCTCCCTTTCCATTGTGCAAAAATTTGACCCTTGCACTTACCATGTGTCCTCCATGGAAGCTATTGTTTGACATTTCTACAAGGAGATCGAATTTGTGGACGAGGGCTTGATTCGTTCTGATACCCTTTGATATTATTTGAGCTTTTTGCATGGCAATGACTCCCCTTCAGTATCTCTTTGTGCTTTGAGTTTGAAGTCTGGCCCTTTGAATAATGCATTGGATCTTTTATGTTGCTTTTTGTACACTTACACCTTTGTTTAAAGTTGAAAGAAATGAGGTGTTATAGTATCTTTTGCTGAAGAAAAATGGGTCACAGTTAGGAATAAAACTGAGTTCATGCTTTTTGCAGGGCAATGAATATATCTGAAAGATTCACATGGAAATGCAAAAGCAGTAGGGATACCAGCAATGGCAGATCGAAAGTTCGTAATAGAGGACCTGCGACAAAGTTTTTGCAAGGTAAAGTTCAATTATTTGTTTTAACTCAATTAGTGCTTGACTTCCTGGTACTTTTGGTTTTCACTTTAGTTAGAGCTAAGCGCCATAGGTCAAGGAAACACTGAGAAACTTTCGTGGAGAAATAGCTAGAAATTGTTACTCTAATTGTCTTGAATCCTTGAAGTTGCTGAAATCAGTGAGTCGTATTGGTTTGTTGGTGGTGGACTTGAAAGATAGATTGATCCTGCTATGACGATGGCTAGCCTATGGTTGATTCATGTAATAGTGTAATGCTGAAGTTACCGTGTTGATCTAAAATGATATCACCTTCGGCCCCTCTTTCAGTTAGAAACTTGGGATTGCACTGATGCCATAAGATACGGTCTAGAGAGTGCATGGTTGACACTCTGAATGATGCACTACCTAGGAAAATATATGTGTTCTCTTTAGTCTTTATATCAGATTACCAATTGCATCCATGAAGTTGTTAGATGACTGTGGACTTTAGTAATGTTAGGTAGTATTTTTGTGCGAATCGAAATTGACTACAGATGGTGTGAGTAGAGCAGAGTGGTATTCTCCGAGCATTCATATCCAGATTGTGTCTGAATATGTACTTTTGGCATATAGTTGTTGAAATGAAACTGAACATTCAGTAGATGGTCATGTTAAGTGCTTGAAAGTTGTGAAACATCCATCGATTCTGTGATTTGCGTGTTTCATTTGGGATAAGATCAACATTTGACACTCTGTAGTTTTTGAGACATGGTAGTTATGAATCTGTCATGCCCAGATGAGGTCAATTATGCCCTTGTTAACTTAGGAGACCCTGTCATTTAGGACAATCACAGCGCAGGGTGAATGAATAAGAAAAACATCACTGTAGGCTTGTGAATGCTGAACCATCCATTGGCTGGTTTTCAGTTCAGAAAGGATAACATTCTCTTTGTTCGGACTTCGGTGTTCCGTTGTTATCGTATCCGTGATGATTCTTCTTGGAACAACTTGAGATGGAAATAGAAGGAAAATTTTCGGGTCACGAGAAAAGTTCTAACTTCGTCGAGGACTATAGGGAGGGAAATGGATCGTGTGAAAGAAAATAGGGACTGGGGAAGGTGAAAGCACAAAGGAGAAGAACCCTTTTGTAGCTTGTCGTATGGGATTCAGATGGGATTCTGTTCTTTTTTTAAAGAGATTAGAATATTGGTCAGTACTAGTATCTTGTGATGTGTGCTAGCTGTTGTGTTTTTCTTTGAAGAGGTACAAAATGAATATTTACTGTTTTTATTCGTAGTCTCTCGTTAGGATTTAATCGATCATTTTGTTGTCATTGTTCTATTCTTGCTGGAACCGTCTTCTCGATGGAGCGTGTGTCGTTGTCTGCATTGTAGTGTCGGTTCATCCAATATAGTGAAAGAGGTTAAGCATCGGCTTTCAAGTATGTGGGGATCATTTATCAACGGTCAAGAAGCTCGAAAGTTCTTAAACTATGTTCCGTTTTAAGTTTCAATGTTTATATGAATCTGTCTACTATTGTTTTTTGGTTTGGAGCTGTCTCTCATTGAAATTCTCAGCCTAAACTTGACTTTGTTTCTTTTGCTTTTGAGAAAGTTATTATAGGGTCATGTGAGGGTAGAGTGTGTGAGTGGGGTTCACTTTTTCTCGTTTGGTACTGCAACTTCAAAGGGTAGAAATTGGAATAGAATCTTCTCTGGTTCTTCAAATTTCAACTCTCTACTCAGCCTAGGAGGCTCTATGACTATGAGCATGCAATCAGTGTCTGTCTCGACTCTTAGAGGGTCTTTGTCCTGTGGTTCTTGAGCTCTATGGTTCTTTTCTAATCTTTTCATTTTAACTCAAGTACTTTAGACAAGGATTAGTGGCCCGACTCAACCTCGTCATTCATCGGAATGTTGAGATTGTCCCTCCATGATTATGTATTCTGTTATGAAACAATTATCTATACGAGAAAAGTGCGTATAAACCAATTTGATCAGGACTGTTCTCTTGAATACATGGTGGTCGTGACCGTGTCATAATTTATGGACTGATTGTTTGAAGGTGTCTGAACGTTCACTCACGTATGGTACCATGAACATTTGAGTGCATTTGAGATTGGTCACATACTACTCATAGTACACATCATTGCACATAAAGAAAAGGAGCACTTGTAGCAGTGAATTTCTTGTATTCCGAGAAACTCGGGCTTTTGCCCACTTGTCTATACACTTCTTCTAATTTTCCTACGTCTCTTCTCAAAATATATTATAATGTGTGGATTCTTTTTTTTAGCTTTTATAGGTCCACCATAATGTCACGAACAGACTAATTTAAGGAGTTTTTTTAAAGAATTGTTTAAAATTTTTCACATTTCATTAAATAATTTCATATTTTTTTATATGATTCTCCGAAATTCTCTAAATTTTCTAGAGTTAAGAAGAGTTCTCTAGAGAATTTCTTATAAATATCATAGGAAAAGAGTCTAGAAAACTCTTGTTTATTCTTAGGAGAAGAAGTGTATGGAAGAGTCTAGACCACAAAGCCAAGACGTTTCCATGAAGGTGTATATAAAGGGATGCAAGGCTCATTTACCAAACTCTCCCAAAGAATCCCAATACATTCCATTCTTGTAACCTCAAAACTTTATAAACCTTCAAGTGTTCTTAATACAAGCTTGTTTTCAATTCTAAACTCTCTTGCGTTCTCAAACATCACCTTTGGGTGACGAGTTAGACTGAGCTCGAGTGAAGGAGTGAGTAACTTGAGTGCCGTACGGGTAGCGAAATTCTAACCCCGTGACAAGTGGTATCAGAGCACGTTCATACGAGAGATGGCGGATTCAAGCGTTGTCTAGCAAGGAATTCCCGAGGAGATGAACACCGCGAACGTAACCATGCACAAAGGAAGGGAAAAGTTGAAGCATGTTCAAGCGGTCTTGGAGTCACGACTCTCGCGGGTGGAAAAGATCGTGGCTAAGATGACGGATTGGTTGGAGGATGATGTGCGTAACAACGATGTTATCAAGGCTCGGGAGGAATGTCTCAGGGGTGTGTTGTAAGGTACCCTCAACTCATGCTTGGACACTCTTCGCAAGGAGTTTCGAGCGCAAATGGATGAGGTACGTGCGGTGATGGTCACTCTCCAAGAGGAGATGAGGGTCTTAAGGGAAGAAACATCGGTATACAAGGCGGCCATAGCGAATGGAGGAGCAAGCTTTGGGAAGATGCGCGGTTCGAGCCCCCTAAGCCAAAACCGTTTTCGGGGAAACGAGATGTTAAGGAGGTCGACACCTTCTTCTTCAACATGGAACGATACTTTGATCTCTTGGGTATAAAAAAAGAAGAGGAAAAGATCAAGACCGTATCTATGTTCCTTTCGGACACGTCGACTATGTGATGGCGTCGTCCTTACGGTGATGTTCAAGCGGGAACATTCACCATGAAGAAGTGTGATAACTTCAAGAAGGATCTCAAACTCCACTTCTATCTGGAGAATGCCCAATACGAAGCCAAGAGACAACTTCGGAAGTTGAGGCATTCGGGCACGATTCGGGAGTACGTGAAGGATTTCACGGAGTTGCTCTTCCAAATCAACGACATGTCCGAGGAAGACAAGCTCATCTATTTCGAGGATGGACTTCAACCGTGGGCACAACAAGAGTTACAATGACGTGGTGTTCAAACTCTTGCGGCCGCCATAACGACGGCGGAGTCCTTCATCGAATTCAAGAGAAGCGAGTCTCCAAGGGGTAGGGAGTCGAAGAGTGACTTCGAAAAAGGTAGAGGAGAGACCCATGAAGGGATCGAGCCGACTTCGAGTTTCGCTAGTCAGAGTGACTCGAAAAAAGGAGAGCAAAGAGGGTGGAAAAAGAGCACATCCAAGGGCGCGAGGAAGTCTAAGAGTGAGGTGAAGTGCTTCTTATGCTATGGCCCTCACTTAATTCGGGAGTGCGAGAAGAAGAACGCTCTCACTACTATGGTTGCTCGGGTGGAGGAGGAACCCGTGCAAGAGATGATATCATTGAGGATCCTTAACACGATGAAGACTACGGAGGAAAAATCTTCATCAAGGATCCTTGACGCGATGAAGACCACGGAGGAGAAGTTTTCATCGAAAGGGTTGATGTACATCGATGCAGTGATCGGATCGTACATAACCCATGCCTTGGTTGATACCGGGACAACTCACAGCTTTATCTCGCGGGGAGAGGCAAAGCGACTTGGACTTCAAGTCGA
Source organism: Drosera spatulata (assembly GCA_035668315.1). NCBI lineage: Eukaryota > Viridiplantae > Streptophyta > Magnoliopsida > Caryophyllales > Droseraceae > Drosera > Drosera spatulata. The sequence goes on along the minus strand of JAOVYX010019654.1, from coordinate 25,772 downwards.
CAAAGAGTAAGGCATGCTCAAGGCGGTGAACTCGAAGGCCGAACCAATCGATGGCGTGGCCCGTGGCGTGTGGCTTCGCATTGGCGATTGGAAGGGATCAGTGGATCTCACGGTCGTTCCTATGGACGACTATCCTTTGGTGCTTGGAATCGACTTCATCGAGGGTATGAAGACGATACCAATCTCTTTCGCTAATGTCTTGCACATAGTGAAGGGCGATGGAGTTTGCGTGGTCTCGATGGTACGACGAGCGAAGATGGTCGTAACCATGCAACTTTTTAAGGGAATCAGAAATGAGGAACCTACTCGCTTGGGGAAAGGTGAAATCTCTCACGCGATAAAGGAGATGCCAAAAAAGATCTCACGAGTTTTGTCGAAGGAACACGGGAAGGAACTTCCACCAAAGCGGTAAGATGGGTGCTCGAAGGCTTCTCGCGGCGACTCAAGGACAAGACCAAGTCACACAAGTGCGTCGCGATGAGGGCGTCCGCAACATAGGTGGAGGAGTATGTCACGGGCGGGCTAATTTAAGGAGTTCTCCTTGAGAAATTGTCTAGAGTTCTTCACATTTCACTAGACAATTCCATACTTTTCTAAGGTTCTCCGGAATTCTCTAAAATTTTCTAGAGTTAGGAAGAATTCTCTAGAGAATTTCTTCCAAATATCTTAGGGAAAGAGTCTAGAAGACTCTTGTTTATTCTTGGGAGAAGAAGAATATGGAAGAGTCTAGACCACAAAGTCTAGACCCTTCCATGAAGGTGTATATAAAGGGATGCAAGGCTCATTTGCCAAACCATCCCAAAAAATCCCAAGACATTCCATTCTTGTAAGCTCAAAGCTTTGTAAACCCTCAAGTGTTCTTAATATCAGCTTGTTTCCAATTTCAAATTTTCTTGCGTTTTCAAACAGATGATCACAATGGATCGAAGAAGGGACATCATGTTCGACCTTCTCAATAAATTCAAGAAAACGACCAACGATCCAATGGATCCACAAGGGATGTCAATGTCGTCCTTATCAGTTCAAGGAGGCAATATTTATAATTTGTTTGCTTTTCATTAGTTCGCATGGATAGTGTAAATATGCTCCACATCCCCCGTTCTCTTTTTATTTATCATTTAGCGGTCGTTTTTATTTATTTTCCTTGAGGGTATATATATTATAATGGTGCATTCTAGTTCATTTCAATCCCAAATACCCTACTACATGTAAAACGTGATCGTATATGCACGTTTGACGTTATATTTCCATGCGTAAGTATTATATATCTCAAATACGTTTGATGTTGTTGATGATGATGATGATCGTGAGATTGATAGCGACGACTGGAGGCTGCCGTTGGTGGATGTCTGCGAGGATGACGGATGATGGTGCTGGTGGTTGAGGTGGTGTGGAGTGGAGGAGTGTGTGTGCGGGAGTGGAGAGGAAGTGGGAAGAAAGTGGAGGGAAAATGGGAAATTAGATAAGGTGGGTGAATATCCCACCTCCCGTCCCACGATACGTCTCGTTCAATCCATTATTCACCCAAATTTCATAATATTAATTCATGAAAAATCTATTTGCGTCGATAGATTTATCCCGTATATGAAATTATGACCTCCCGAGTCATAATCCCTTATTTTTTGGATTAAATCGATAGTCTTTACGCGCAACGTTTATAACGTTATAATATTATAACGTTATTCGTTCGTAACGTTTATTGGCGCGTTCAACAAATCAACCCAAAATATTCCATCGTCATATTTGATTTAATAATCAAATATTTTTTTAAATTTAAATGTATAACTTTTAAACACGATTTATTTTAAAATCGTAACGTTACATATTCGTTTCTAAATTTCCAAAATTCTCGAGTATTACATGTTCACATCATTTATCTTATCAGATCATGTGATTTTGGCTCCGATTCTTGTGCTTCTATAGTCACGACAGTTTGCTTCCCCATGGAGGTATGCTTTATAGAGAATCATATTTTATGCCATTTTATACACTGGTTTTTTTTTATAATGGTCGTAACGGTTTTACCTGTTATGAATGCTTGTGTAAACATGTGTCTTCCAAAATTTAAGATCTGCACTATAAAACAACTAAACATGGAATCGATCTTGAACATAGTTGTTAGTATTTGATTTCTGACCGTCAACGCGAACTATGCATCCCACATGTTAGATCTGATATCTTGATAATTGGAGTTAAACAAGGTCTCTAAACACTCCCCGAAAAAAAGACAATTCAAAAAAAATGGGGGCATATCTTGGCAATGTGAGAAATACCCATTTTCCATTGGTTAGAGCAAAGACTGGTAGAGTACTTTTGTCTTGTTGGCAGAGCATCATGCATGTCTGAATCTTTTCACCTTCTTGGAAAGAGCTACATGTGAATTATTCCCAAATTTGTTCCTATAACAATGAAAAACGTTAGTTTAAAATTAATATACTTATTAGAATACCACCAAACTTGGAATCACGAGGATGCTATGCTACTAGTTACTTCTGCAATAATTTGTTTTCGAATATTAGGAATATTAGTAAATTAATAAGTATAGTGGTGGACTGGAGTGGACTGTCTCCATGTCAGCCGCTGAAATTTGCACAGTGGCTGCATGGCTTCACTGCTGTTTTTTTCTTCTGGACTTATGAGGTCACAAAAAACAAACAGAAAAGAAGGCAGAGTGTGACAGAAAAAAGAACAAGAAATTGGATGGTTTTTGTCCTCAATTAGGAGCATCTGCCTATTTTAGAAATGGAAACCAGACGAGATCACATTTATTAAGTGAAAAAAAAAAGGTGATGGAAAATACAAGTTAAGATTTAGGTGAAGAGATGGTTCTATGATTAGTTGTTTCATCTATGTGAGGAAGTCAATGTAGTCGATATACACGGAATGTGTCTTATTTCAAAACGGGTGAGTATTTTCAAATGAATTGTATCAACACGTGATATATAAAACACCTACGTTGGTACCCTTCTTCAAGGGAATGATTCAAGTGACAGTCATTTTATCCAATCAAAATTCTACACCTTGACCACGGTTGTATCACATATGGTAGAGTCCCCATGTTTATAAGTTAGCAGTATGATAGTATTTGGAGCTGACAATGGCCTAGTTAGGTCTCTACTTCATATGGGCACTGCACTCACGTGCAAGCTCTTCTGTCCTTTTGTTCCATTTTTTTAGCACCTAGCTGCTGTGGTACTTCACTCTTTGGTATTCTGAGGTACGCTTTGCTTTTTAATCAATGCCATGAAGAGGATTATACATATGATGGGTGGTTGTGGCGATGATAGAACTAGCAGTACTTATACTAGTTCGTTTTGCATTGGGGACCAAAGGGTTTTTGGCCTCTGTTTCCTGGTTGTTTTTTGGCATGATTTGCTGGTCATGTGTCCTCTTTCATTTGTGTTAGTATAGCTGCATTATCTACTTGCTTAGAATCATGTTGTGAGAGTTACAACATTAGGAGTTGGATGGTCAAGATGTGGATTATGTCTTAAATGCTGTAACGTATTTGCGCTCGTGCCCTCATTAGCAATACTGTGGTCATCGTATTGGGACAAGTGAACCTGGTTACATCAACTTATGCTCGACTATGATCTAGTTTGTAGGAAAGCATAAGGCATGATCAATTACAAAGTTGAAACCAATCGCTTTTGAATATTTCATCATCATTCTCCTCATATGGTATTAACATCACTTGTCAGTTCCTTTACCCTACCCCTCTGTTATCTCTCATGTTCATCCTCTTTTTTACCCCTCTCCTTTTACATGTTTATTCCACTCATTCTGTGCTCTGCTTATCATGTAAAAAGTTACTTATGTGTACATGCAGCTTTCTCTATTGTCTGAATCACCATGCGAATATTTATCCTTTTCGCAGTGTTGGATGGATTCAAATGCTTCTGATGAGTGATGAATCTTCTGATAAGCTATATCAAGTTTCTGGCTTCAAGACTCTTGGAGGTAAACCTCTAATTGTTGCTCTAATAGATTGCATAATGTTTTTATCTTGGTATGCCGGTGATGTCGTCGAAGCGTAGACTCTGCTTCTCTGTACATGAGAAGCATGTACTTAGGTTTTGCCAAAGTAAAACTCTAAATGATCTAATAAAAGGTTTAGAAATCCGAGCTACTGTAACGGTAACATAATCATTGTTTACATTGTTTGAGGTTAGTGGAGCTGTAGAGCTTTAGTATCGGGGTTAAACTATGATCTTGTTCATTGACCTGAACTTTTTTATACTAGGTGATATGTCAAAAGCTAAACCTTATTAGTTGAAATTCCATTCACAAATGGAATATATCGAACCGATCTTCTGTCATTGGAGGGGCCATTACAAAAAAAAAGGGAAGATAAAAAGAAAAGCTGCTGAATTTTCACAGTTTACTTGGTGAAAAGCTACCAAATAATTCAAAAAAACACCTGATGAATCAATCACCTAACTAAAGGTGTATATGCGGTCTGCCTTTCATGTGATATTCGAAGTCCTTGGAATATTTTCTCACCCCTTTTTCATGTTGAAATGTGCGCGCTTGGGTGAAAGCGATGCATCGCGCAGGAAGAAACAGAGTCGAGGAACATGCGGATTTAATAAAACATATGAGGTTTGGATTTACTACATGGAATGATACTGGTTGAATTATGATCTTCTGGAACTAGCTAGGTGCTCTGTGTGTGTGTGATTATCATATAAGGTGATTAAGAATCGTCGTCTGTACACTAATTGTCGAGATTAGTGATCTTGCGAGGGTTAGGTTACCGACAGTGACATACGTGCTTATTACATGTTCTTTCTAGAACTTATTATATATTCTATCGTGTCGCTAAGAGTATCTTGCTGATGATAGGTGGCTCTCTTATTTGGTTATTTAACATGCCATTGGCTACGGTGCAATTCTGCCAGAAAAAAACTATGGTGCAAGTTGCACCACATTGTGACATTAGATGATGCATTTCCGAAAGTTGGGTATATATAAGAGAGGAATGCAAGGAAGAACAAGGAGTAGGAGATCTGAAAATGATGGATGGGAAGATTCTAGATTTTGGAACTTGAGGTGACGATGGGAGCATTCATGGTTCACGGGTTGTAAAATATTGATACTATTATTTTCCTAACAATAACACCATCAGAGTTGTTTTAGTCATGGATTGGATGTTACATCTTATATCTGTCGCGAGCTACAGAGAGATAAATTTTTCGTAATTGCAATGCTCATAAAACCTAGTACAGGGTTTCTATTTGTTTTAGAACTCCGTGGTTTGTTTTGGGTGATAGACTAGAATGCAGCACATGATTACACAGGTTGCCAAAGTTCCAAAAAAAAATTGAGTCCTGCTACTGGAAGTAGAAGAAGAAACGGAAAGGGGAGTCGTAGAAGACAGACACCCCTGTGTCTGTAGTAGGAAGGAGTATTAAATGAGCCACACACAGTCCCCCACACTTTTCACAAGACATACCTTCAGAGACCCAAAATCACATATATTCTCCTTCGTCCCCTCCTCCCTCCTCCTCCCCTTCGTTCCCCCATCCCAATGTCACCATCCCAAAATTTAAGAGATTTTTAGGTTATGATATTTATAGTCAATTTAGTTTAATTTGATTCAAGATTTGATTTCAGTTTAAAAAATAATTTTTTTTGTTTATAATAAGAATAAGATTATATATATCGTGTCTTTCATATTCTAATTATAACGGGATATCTGGATTATTATATTTGATTTCAGGGATGACGATTTGTCCATGTGATTATGAATTGACTAATATTTTTTCTGCAGTTAATTTCAAATCTATTATAGACAAAAAATGCATCTTTTTTTTTTTACAATAAACAGGGTTTCAAATTCTAGCATCATTTAGTAGCTCTGTAATGTTCCTGTTGCAATATTTGTTCATTATTCCTTGTCTCAATATATTAGCTATGTTGATAAGCATATTGGAAGTTTTTAAAGTAATATTTAAATTATACTCCCTTCCTTTCATTTTTATCGAAATCTTTTAACTCAGACACAGAAAATTACACGTGTGTTGAATTTATATGGATTTCGACGAAGAAATAATATGATTCTTTTTTTATGATAGTGGAGTTTATTATAACATTCGAAAGAGAAATTAATGGATATATTATAACAGATGAGATTGATTTAATAGTTTTATATTAAAAAATATTTCATTTATTTTAAGATTAGCAAAAAAAAACTTTTTGATTAAAATGAAACAAAGAAAATACGAGCATAAGATAAGAATAATTTGGGATGTTATTATCGGGTTAAAAAAATTGATTCAATTCAATGATAAATTACTGTTTAACTTGCTGTGGCGTGGGAGGATCATCACGGTGGAAATGGTGAATAGACTTTCTTCTTTGTCCTTTTGAAACTTTTCCCCAAAAATACCCAACATCCAAGTCATCACACTACTACCGTACTCTTTTTCCATCCTCTTCAAAGTTTCCCTACAAATCAAGCCCTCCCCTCTTACCCAAATCTCCACTCTCTTCCATTTTTTCTCTCCCAAGTCCACCCTTTCCATCCCTTCCCCTCTTTTTTTCCCTAACCCACATAACAAAAGAGCTCTCAAGATCATCAATCTATCATGGCATTGATGATAGACAGAACCGATTCCGATCATCACGGAGTCGGCAACATTTCAATAATGTCGTCGTCGTCCCTCGACTCCCACAAGTCCGTCCCTGCTCCCTTCCTCACCAAGACTTACCAGCTCGTCGACGACCCCTCGACCGACCACATTGTCTCCTGGGGCGACGACGACTCCACCTTCGTCGTCTGGCGCCCTCCCGAGTTCGCCCGCGACCTCCTTTCTAACTACTTCAAGCACAACAACTTCTCCAGCTTCGTCCGCCAACTCAACACTTACGTATGCATTCATTTTAACCTCGTCTATTTTCATATCATCAATCTCAATGCTGATCTTCGACATTCTGACGATGATGTAATGATTTTCTTGTTTTATAAAGGGTTTCAGGAAGATCGTGCCAGACAGATGGGAGTTCGTGAACGAGTATTTCAGGAGAGGGGAGAAACATCTACTCTGCGAAATTCACCGGAGAAAAACCGCGCAGCCACAGCAGACACACGGTGGTGGTGGCTCGGCCGCCCTCCACGGCCACCTGCATTCCCCTCTTATCGGGTTCGACAATGGCATTGCTTCCTCCGCCTACGATCCCTTGACTCATCGTCAAGGGAGGAGACTCAGTGTTTCGCCTACTGAGTCAGATCATGAGTTGCTCTATCAGCAGCCGGATTTGTCGTCGTGGGAGACAATGAGTGGTGCCAACTCGGCCATGGTGGCGTTGTCTGAGGATAACGAGAGGCTGAGGAGGAGCAATAGTATGTTGTTGTCTGAACTTGCTCACATGAAGAAGCTCTACAATGATATCATCTGCTTTGTTCAGAATCATGTCGTTTCTACGAACAATCACTCTAATGCACCCTCCTCGTTGTATTCGACTATTCATCAGCAGCAGCAGCGGAACTGTTATTCAGCTTCTAATTTTCCGGTGTCTGGTACCAACTATAAACGAGCTGATGATGTTGCAATGGATAATGTGGGTTTGAACTCGGCGGGATCGTCGTGGAAGAGCACAGTGACGGTAGTGGACGAGAATGTGGAGGAGATGACTGCAACGACGATGAAGACTTGCAAGATCATGAAGCTGTTCGGGGTGCCGCTGCAGATGGCGAGTTCTGCTTCGAAGAAGAGATTGAATCCGGAGCCGAGTTGTCATCTGATGAATCTTGATAAGGGTGATCATTTGGGGCTTGATCTCATGCCTCCTCGTTGTTAGATTGATTTATCTCTCTCTTATTTTCATTTTCCTGATCGCTTATCCATCCATTTTATCAATTGATCTCATGCTGATTCTGACTTTTTTTCGTCTCATCATCTTTTCTCTTTGGCAATGGATGGATGCTTTTGTTCTTTGATCAGTGCTGATTATCAAATGAGAGATGGGTGGTGATTTTTTGTACACATGAGATTGAGTATGAGATCGGCTCGTGCAGTGATTTCGATTAGATCCCAACAATCTTTTGTGTTTCATTTTCGAAAGAATATCGATGGCGTTTGACAGTCCGTTGATCAAGAGGATGGTTTAAATCAACAGTGCACATCGTTCAGTTGATGCACTCGACATAGGAATACTAACAACCTGTTTGTCGCAACAATAAGCATATTCAAAACTGACTTGAAATAAGTAAAAAATGACATATAAAAAGTCATAAGTTGATATTTCTTAATATGTAGTTTTTTTCACAGAAAAATCACTTTTGTCCTACTTTACCAAACACTCTTTTATACGAGTCATAAGCTGGCTTTTAGTTTTGGCAAACATGGCCCAAGTCACTCATGTTTGAGTCCAATGCGGATCAGTCTAATGTGACTTAGTTGCAAGGTTAGTTCTGGTTGAGTGTTAGCATTGAGAGAGTTCTATTCTATCTATCCTCTTTTCTTCTGATTTTGTTTGTCTGACATGTGATCAGTATATGCATTAATGTCACGAGGCCTCTTCACACACAGGTTTCAGTTTCAGTTGTGGGGATAAGAAAAAAATAGCACAGAGCTCATCAGTGCTCTGCGCGGCTGAACCTTTGACAATTCCTATAATTGGGAGAGTAAGGAACACGAGTTTCTAGTGTTTCTTCATGAGTTCTCATCATCTCTATGACTAAGAAATCGATTGTGATGTGCTATACAGAAATACTATGGTTCCGATACTTTAAGAATCTTTTTACGTTGTTTGATGGATCTGTTTGGATTCGGCAAACATCGGTTTGGTCGCAAAGCCAGTTCTACTCAAAGCTCGATGTTTTGGTTACAACATAACCATTACTCCCTCGGACAAGAGAGTATCATTTCAATCTATTATAACCATAGGTATGTGTTATAATATGGAGCGGAAAGGCAAGCATATCCAGCAGCATTTAATGAAATTTTTTGTCGTGCAACGAAAATTTTCCACCCTTTCATTGGTTTATTGGGTCAAAAACGGAAAAATAAGAACAGCACCTGCGACCAGTTCTGTGGTCTGCGTTGTGTTTGTTTTAATATTTGTGTATACTAGTGGCCGCCTTGGTCTAAGTTTTAGGGAATCCGGTGAAGACAGATCAGGACTTGCACGTGCCGTACAAGGTGCAACAGTCTTATTATCGAGCAAACCAAGTCTGAAGTCGCTTGCGGTGAACGGTGATTATAATCGACAAAATTAGAACATCGGCAGATATTCCTATGATTCGATTATTTGATGTTTGTTAACAACTTCAGTCCAAAATAAATATACTCTTACACAAGCAAGTTGGTCAGGTAAATTTTCATCGCATGACGAAAGGACAAAACTTACCGTTATAGAAATAATATTTGTCACAAACCTTAGATTCATGATTCGTTTAGGGTTAGGATTTAGGGTTTAGACTTAAAATCCAACTATGAGTCCATGACAATATATTTTATGTGGACGACCAATATCAAGATGGAATGGGATCCTCTATGGTTGGTTGCAAGTATGCTGTTCATTTTTTCGATGCGAAAAATTTGAAGGATTTTTTGTTTTTGTTTTTGTATGTTTTATAAGAAAAGTTAGGTTATTTTGTGAAACTATATCACAACAACACTACAGAGGATCCATCTTCTTATGAAAATAATTTTTAACACTAAAAATCAAATCTTTTTGGATAAATTATTTCTTTTATATAACTGATCGTCTTGAAAATATCAAAACCTCCCTTGAAAATATCCATTCATAATTATCTTTTATTTTATTTTTCTTTTCTGTTCCAGTTTGAGAATATTTCTCCTCCCTCGCGCAAGTACCTTCCCCAAAATTTCCTTCCCATTCGGGGCACCTTCTCCGTCATGTCGAATCTATTCTCAGCCGTTCGATTATTGTCCGATCGTCGCCGATGTGGACGATCGCGATTTCGGGTTCGGTCGGTGATGAGACGATAATCATCAAAGAAGATCAGGCGCTTGTCATGGAAATATGTTCATCGTCGCGATTGAGAATGTAATTTGCCTATTCGTTATCACTTGATTCCTTGTTTAGGTCGATGTGCGATTGGTTTTTGGTGATTCTGATCGCTTGATTTATATGGAGTAGTTGTTAATCGACATGATATTATTATTCAAATGGTTGATTCACATGGCGTGTCATTGGTTCTGTTCGTTTTGCATACAAGTTGATGCGGACAGATGTCATTGTATGATGATGGAAGATTAGATGATATAGAAGATGTACGTCATGTGATGGAAACTAGATAAACCTGGCTCAATATTCAGCATCAACATTTGAAAAACAAGAACCTTCTGTTTGTACATGTGTTTCTCCTTTCCCTAAAGCTGCTTTTTAGGTGGTTTCTGTGTCCATCTTTTATGGTTAATCCTTTCCAGCATAATTGTCTGAAAATTGGATGCATAAACATAGTTACTACTTGTGCTGAGCCCTGTGATTAAGCTGTTAATCCAGCAATATGATAGCTGAGAAGCAAGTATGTTTGCTTGTGGTATTAACTTTCTAACATCTACCGTTGCTCTTTGACAGCGGCATGGTTTCACGTATATGGGATTGGAGGTTTAGCTACCAAAGTTACCCTTCAAGTGGTCGCAAAGACACTCCGCATAGGGGCAAGCACCACCTCGTGTAAGCTGGCTGTAAGTTAAAGATCCAGCTGACTAAATGTAGTGGAAACGGTAGATGAGTGCGTTGCATTCCGATCCAAGAGCTTGAATGTTTATTAAGGTGTGTTCCTCGTTTGACTGTATAATTTCGTATGTTTACTATCTGGCAAAGGTCTTTGCAGCACTTTATTGTTTGATTTTGTTTCTATGCTGAATTTCTGATTGCTTGCTGGTGCATTTGTTCTACTGTTTTGACTTTTTTTAGCTTTCTTTGCACATTTAGAAACATTATAGAGAAGAGTGTAACAGCAGGACAGAACTGGATAGCCTTAATCTTGCATTATCAACGCACCAGTAGGGGGGATCGAGCGACAGCATAGCGGGAAGATCGTTGCCATATATTTGCTTCTTAATGCTCTGCAGTTGAAAGCATTGTAGATTGAGTATCCAAAGTTGCAAATTACTCAGTATAGGTAACTAAATTACTCGTGATAAGTATGAGATTTTTACGAGTGCTAACCTTTGAGTTGAGGTACATATAATACAGTCTTTCGTGCTTTTCCCAGTCTTGCCTTTCTTTGAAAAATTATGAGCCTTCTTGGTATTGTTGGACCTGTTTGATGCCAAGTGGGCTTTTACTAGGCCTGCCTGCACTGTGCTTGCCTTTGGGCCTAACTGGATATCTAGTCCATGGGCTTTATCTTTAGTTGATTGTAATCTCCTTTGGTCCATTCAATATTTGCCCCTCTTCTTTCTGGAATTGTTGCACCTGCATTTTTGTTACCTACTGGTGATGTAGTTTCATTTAGTAAAAACTGTGAAATGCGTGGAGTGTAATATTTTTCATGTATGTTAGCCGGTGCTGCAAATGCTCTTAGCTCTTGCAACTTGATGCATATCGCTTATCAATGGAGTGAAGCCAATAGGTGTGCTACATAAGATTTTCCTTCAAGAGCTCGTGACCAGAGAGACCTTTAGTTCGGAGACCTTTAAATTTTGGGAGTTAAAAACCGTAGCAAACTTTTCGAGCTTTTGAAGGGGTTACCTATGTGCTAGATTTAAGGTTGTAAGAAACAATGTTTGAAGCTCTAGAATAGCGCTAAATGTGTAGAAGATGCTTATGCTTTGATTTGATGAAGTCTGGCTTTGATGTCTTAGAAGTTAGAACAGTGATGTGTCACGACCTCTTTGATAATGGAGTTCCGATGGTGTGTATTTTTATGTGAATACACAGCTTTTAAACCTGGTTCCGTCACAGTCATATATCCTTGACATTCCTATCTCTTCTAGGCCTCTTTGATGAGCATTCTACTCTTTGTAGTATTTAGTAAGGTTTTCCTTATTCCGTTACGTCTTGCCAGTATTGTCGTTACGGTTTTGTCCTCTGAAGTTCACAGTTGCCTGGCTCTTTTGGTGAGTAGAGTACATGGATCATGATCAACCCTATACATCGACGACGGCGATAAAACACAAAACCAAAGTAGCACCCTAATATAAGGACACCTCAGCCCATTCCTCATTATTGTGAATTGTGATACACAACCCAAAAATTGTGCTTAGAGGACAAACAGAGAAAAAAGCCTGTTTGACATAGAGCTCACTTTGCCTGTGATACATGAGAATAATGATCCCCTTCGGTACTTTAGAACTTTTGTTATGTGTAACTTAGGCTATCGGAAAATGACCCCTTAGATGATGTTTGATTGATGAAATTCATGTGGGTCGAATGTGGGACCAAGGACCACCTACAGTTGTTTCCTCTGAGCAATTGTTCTGCAGGTTCCCGATGAGGAAGATAGAGAAGGGTGACTGAGGAGAATATTAAAAACACATATGTATGAGTTTGTAAGAATTGTTTGGTTCCTATAAGATTATAATATTTTCTGTGTTACCATATGATAGCAGGTTATTTATAAATGTTGTGTGGGGAAGTGAAGATAAGGTGCTATACAGAGTACTGACTATATGCAAGTGTGTATGTGATAATGCAAAGTTAAAAAAAAATAAACAATGGTGATGTCCACCTCCCAACAGCAGGATCTATCTGCCATTGATTCTTTTTATCCTATCCAGCCTCTTCTTGCAGAGATCATGTCTCTTTATGACGAAATTCTTGATTATTTAAAGTTCTTTTAGCTGGGAAGATTGAAAAGGAGAGATACAGGAGAGATACAGGAGAGATTTTCCCATTTGTATATCAGTATCTGTCATATAGTCATTAGTAATTTTTGTTTTGTTCAGTATTAGAGGCTGCTCTTGACATATTGGATACATGGTGCTCTGCATATAGCATGTGATTATTCATAAGGCCTAGATTACTTCATATTAGATGGTGTAATCTGCACAACGAGATATGGTAATTTTTTCTTAAATGTTTACTTGTATGGCAAGACCCGTTGTTGCTTATGATTACGTTGTTTAGAATTTTGGCACCAACCAGAGGGCTAGTGTCATTTTGAAAATTTGTTGGAAAGCTAATTGAATTTCTTAAGGAGAAGATTGAGCGATTAATAAGACACTCCTATTAGGTATATCTTGATTATAGATTCAGTTCTTTATAGATTTAGCCCTTCGTGTTGTAGGGTAAGGTTGTCTATGCTCTCCTCTTCCAAACTCTTTCAAAGATAAGTTTTGACAATGGGTAAGTTATCCTTGTAATAAGGTAGAGAGAGGGACAGTGTTGATGGAGATAAATTGAAATTCCTGTTTTCACAGGACAATGGTTGAAAGTGAAGTGAGGGGACTTGCTTTTGTTGGTTTCAGCTATGGTTTGCCGGATGCACTGCTGTGAAAAAGAAGGCTAACAAAATTAGCTGCAAACAATTAAGAACTAGAATTGGCATTTGTCAAGCTAAAGCAAAAGACAAGCCTAGAAAACTGCTTGCTTCTGTTTCTTCTCATATCCACCAAACACAGGAAAGTACATTGTCCTCAGTTTTTCATGACTGGAAAATTTTCATCTTCACTGATCTAGGTTTCAGTACATTCTTGAGCTAACTTGGTGTTTACTTGCACTGATTTGGCCTTGGGCGTAGCGCCGAGGTAGACCGGCCAAGAATTGCGACCATAGGAAGGGTAGATTGTCTGGTTTAGAGAAGTCTCAGAAGGACTGGAGCTGCAGACTGGATGGTTAACGAACTTGGTTTGGTCGGGCCGCTGAAATTAGTCGAAAGGCGCAAAATGAATTGGCTGTGATCAATTTGTTATGGTCTTAGTGAAGTTTGTGTGAATAATCTGGCATGAATTTGTTTGAGAGGTCGAGAGGGAAATGAATGTATCATAGTATTAACCAACAAATGCAGTAATTTTGTGGAACAATCAATTATATAATGACCTGACATCAAGTTGAAGTAGCAGCTTCTGTTGTTTTTGTCTTGATATAAGCATTAATGTTGATACGTTGTTTGTTACGTGCAAGTTGTTTGGAAATATCTGCTTCATAGGTTGAAGTTTTCAAACTTTCAGCCAATATTCCTCTATGTCTCAAGTGTTGGGCATATCCTTTGTTATGGTTATACTGGTGCACTCGACCAACATATATATATATTCGCTAATGGAGACACACGTTACCTATATTCAAAATATTAGTAGTATGTTTTATGTATCCTGTATATTTCACTAACATATGTATCTATTCGACCAATAGACATTTCAAACCTTGTTTTGTCGACTACTATCATAAGCGTGCTAACTGAATCCCTTTGAATGTTCCAGATGAATTTGCACTTGGCCAATGTCGAAGTTATTCTTGGATGCTGCAGAAGGTAATTAGGGGCAAATCCATATTTGTCAGTTCTAAAATTATCTCACTTACTTATATCAACATTGTGAATCATCTGTCTTATGTGCTTTTATATTTGGAAAATATCATTCTCAAGGAATTTCATTTGCTATAACTCATTGTACCCATATATGACAAGATTCTTGGTTGAGATGCATCCTTTCCTTTCAAGTACATTGCATTGTCTATTGTGGGGGGCAATGAGGGCATGGTCTGTCTCTCATCATCGAATAAGGGAGAGCTGAGCGTTCTCTCTTTTTGGAGGGGTTAGACTAGCTAGATTATTATGAATCATGATATATAGCACAAGCGCTTGTCTCTCACAACCTTTCCGCACGTCCAAAGCTTAAAACGTCGCGATCGCACCGAACGCGACGTTGTCGTCGTCGAGTCATTTATGTAACGCATCCTGATCTAGTGGTCCTGAACTGGGAACTATGAGTTCTTCCAAGCAACATAATCAATGCACTTGTTGCTAAGGATAGTGTTTACTTGTTTGACCCATCTGTACAGTTTCCAAGAATGGCTTGTCTTTTGGCAAAGAAGTTTGCCAACGCCACCAGGCAATGGTCAATGTGTAGAAGCATATATGTATTTGAGTACAATCATGACCACCTCTCTGTGCTATGGCCTGAGGCTTGCTAGGAGGACAAAGGGTGCAAAAAGAACTGAAGTACTTTGGAAAGGAAATTCTTGTTGAATTGCATGTGTTATGTGTCAATTACATATCTCCTATCATTGTCATCTTGGTACTAACATAGCTGGTTGGAACATCGAGTTGCATAATGGTGGTCTTTGATGAACTTAACGAGTTTTAGGCTTGAGTTAGCCTATTGATTGTTTAATTGCGTAGATTTTCTCCGCGAACTGCAGGATAATCCATGTATCTTAACTTTATTCGATATGCGTTGAAAAGGTAATGACCGTGGAATCTGTTCGTTATAGAAATAATATAGCTTCCTATTGCTTGTTTCAATGCGAGAGAGCAACAGTAAGACTTTGCTTTTTAATTTGTGCGTTGGTAGTATAGCGATGATTTGTGTGTTGACGATTTTGCTATATGCTGATACAAATTTCGTTTTGTTCCGTTCTTTTTTGGGTTGAGTTACTATCGGATTAACTATTTGTCGAACTGTGATGTGTTGCTGAAGTGCATCAAATTCAAGCCCTTGATTGTTGAAAGGAAAGTTCATAGTTGCAGCAATCGTTGCAGGTAACTGTTGCAGCAAGTGCACAAGAAGAGAAAGTTGAAAGAAGTTGGAGATCAACAGTGAGCTTTGCTTTGCCCAGCTAGCTGCAAGCATGGATTTCAGAAACTCAGAGAAAACCTGATCCTTCCTCGAGATGTGTTCCACCGGGTCAGTTTTTTTATCCCATTTTTTTTTTAATCCTAAATTGACTCATCGCCGATTACAGGATAAATGGACCACCCCAACCCCATTTATTCATCTTCATATCATATTGTACATGTAACGCGACCAAAGTTTGTAATGAACTTATACATATATGTATTTGTAGCGTCCGATTCGTTAATGATTTCAACACGTGGCGAGGTGTGATTGATCGAATGGAGCGTTGGGCACCTGATTGCCATCACCGACGGTGGAGGTAAATGGTTTGTTTAGATTTTGATATCTTTCTCCTCATATTCTGACTATGTTCATGTGAAGTGGGGTTTCAGGGGAGTTCTTTGTGCTTGAAATCTGTTCCCCCATCTGCTACTAATTAACCTGAGAAAAACCATAATGGTATACTAAAATAAAAATACAAGCTAGTAATTTAGCATGCATGATTAATCCTTGAGGACAAAGTTGGCTATTGATCAGCCAAATCGGTCGAGGTTAATTTGGTTATAAGTCATTTTAGACGAACGCTACGTTTCTGACAATTGCATACGTTTCTTACTTTCTTGATCTCAGTCGAGCATGTGAAGTGGCATAATATAACGCATAATTAAAGTAGATAGAAAGAGATTATATGGTTGAGAATGAAAATTGAAAGAAAGAAAAAATCTAAATTTATATGTATAAAATGAATGTTATAAAAACTATAGGATGAAGGGAGTAAATTTATTTCTAAATAATGATGGATAGGCAGATTGCATTTTCCACTTCCCGCCATTTTACAGAGGTTTAATCTAGGCCGAATGCCCATTTAACAAGTACTGATGGTAATTCATGATCTCGACAGTTTGGTCTGAGTCAGTTATGTAGAATTTTGAGTCTAATCTCATACTTCCTTTGTTTCCTAATATATATAATATTTATTTATTTAAATCGTCTTAAAATATATATAACATATCATATTTAGTAATATATTCGTATGAAAAAATATAAAAAACAATTACTATTTATTATCGTACGTTCACTATCTCCTCTCATAATTATTACAATAAATCCTATTATCATCAATAAAATATTTTTTTTTTATCAAAATTCATATAAATTTAATATACACATAAATCCATTTATCGGATCCAATCTCCGTGTAAGTGAGGTGGTAGTAGTACCAAGTACGATTAATGCAAATCTCTTTCCTGATCTGACAGCATATTCTGCAGTCTAACTCAAGTTTTTTTCTATGATGCTTGATTAATTAACATGTGATTATCTAATAAAAACTCTTCTTTAATAGAGTCAACAATCACTCTCCTACCTGTACTGTACTCATTCACGTCTCGATCATTTTGAATTATTGGTTATATGAATTTTGTACTTCTTTTATATAGTATTTCCATCTCTCAACATTCATCATATAATGGATTGAAACACGTCTATAAGCTTTGTGGTAGGACCCAAGTCCAATGAAAGAGTTCAATTTCAAAAAACGGGTCTAATAAAAAAGAAAATCTCTTAAGTTTGTAATTTATCGCATGATGTTTCACGCAGTCAATGTGGATAGGATATCGTAACTGTTTGGATTTTCATATAAACCTTGTGAGTTATGTCCCTCCAAGTCCGGTATAATTAACCCACCAAAGTCAACCAACAGTATAAATTAAACTTGGCCAATAATTTTCAGGGGTTTGGACGGTTGAGATTACAGTTCACGTTTTCCATTTCAATTCTAAATTATGATATGCACAATTAGCTAGTTGTCTAGTGGGGTTAAAATAACCATTATTGAGCATGCCGCTTAACCTTCCTACAATGCTCAAGATTGTAGCCTATCAACAAACATTACATATAAAACACACGCACATACTAAGGTCCCACTGTCATTGTCATATTAGCGTTAATAAATTTATCCACTTGATTAACATACCCATAATTTCATTTGGCTGCTGGCTGGGTATCTCTCCCACACCATTAGCTTGCAAATCCAAACCTTTTCCTGGCATCAAAATAAACCTTCTAAATAAAGCATCTGGAGTACCCACGGTATTTTCCTTGTACTTGATTAACATGTCTCATAAGTTGCAACAAATCCTGTCTATTGCCCAGCCCCTATCGACTGCTTAAGACGTATAATGGTCTTAGCGTCTTGTGTAGGCATTTTATCTCATAGATTATATATTTGGGAGATGAATATTGATGTTCTGTGCTTACTTTGGGTTAATTAATCTTATAAACAGACGAAACTGCAATTTAACAAGAACTCAAAACCATCTTTTTTCTTCTTGAGTTACTATATTTGAAGACCCATAAAATATTGACAAGTTAACACTGACCCGAACTACTTACGCTATCATTCAAATCATAACAGGCCCAAATTTTAATGTCCTATAAGTTTAGAAAAATGAGAAATATCCCTCTCAAAGGCATTTATGCAAGGGGATAAAATATTCAACCCACTTGTGCTATATATAGTTATTTTGTTCTCCCCCTTGTAGGAGCCAATACTCAATAGTGCTCAAGTCTCCCTTTCCCAATAAAACTCATCACATGTAATAACACACCATCTCCTATCTTTCACTGGTCGTCTTCAAATTTCATTCCCCTGAACATTCACCCCTTTTTTCGTTAACAATTCGTTATTATTTTCACCTCTTTTCTCCTCTCTGCCAATCCTCACGCTTAGCTTATCTTTCCCTTCTCCGTCACTTTCACTTGCAAACCTCTTAATCAATCCAGACAAACATAATTCCCTTGAAGGTTTGAGTTGGGCAAAAGAATATTGAGTCATGGATGTTGATCAAATCATCAACCAGTACTTTCTGCCGGATTTCGATCCGCAACAGTGCAACGGCGAAGCCACCGCCGAGCTGCCCATGATGGACTTCCCCAGCGGCACAGGCGCCGCGTTGAATGATTCAAACACTGGAAACATAGCCGGGACGGCCGTGTTTCAGAATTTCTTTGATTGTAGCCCACTATCAGCATCAGCAGCAATACCAAACCGTCCTTTTTTTACACACTGGGGCAACTGTAGTAGCCCTCCGCTCCCTGGAGCCTCCGCCTACCCAAGCAGGGGACCGGGGAGTTGGAGAGGAGGAAACCATGACTTCACATCAGCTGGTGCTGCTTCTCATGACGAGGAGCAGCAGAGCTCGATGGCGGCGATGAGGGAGATGATATTCAGGATCGCAGCCATGCAGCCGATCCACATAGACCCAGAATCCGTCAAGCCGCCTAAGAGGAGGAACGTGAAGATCTCCAAGGACCCACAGAGCGTAGCGGCGAGGCACCGGAGGGAAAGGATCAGCGAAAGGATCAGGATTCTTCAGAGACTTGTTCCTGGTGGTACCAAGATGGACACTGCTTCTATGCTCGATGAAGCTATACATTATGTTAAGTTTCTCAAGACTCAGGTGGAGTCACTCGAGCAGGCGGCCGTCAACAGGCCGCCTACTGTCACAGGAAGGCCGGCTGGGTTTCTGGTCACAATGTCGAGCGGGAGCTGCTTTCCCGTGATGAAAGGGTATGGTCAACATCATCAATGTTTTAACTCGACGGAAAATCACCACCACTTCCATGATCATGACCATTAGGATCGAGGTAGCGGCTGGCTAGCACATCGGCCCTTTTCAGGTTAGCTTTAATAAGCTTGCTAGCTTGCTGGCCAGGAAATCCAGGGAGAGAACTCTTAGTAAAAATGTTGTGATCCGTCTCGAGTTCTAGTAATGCGATCATCTAGCTAGCGGATGCGATCATCTAGCTAGCGGATTAATTCCGGTCGAGTTTATGAACTGTTGTTTTGTTTTTGATTGAGTTGTTGTGTTGGAGATTAATGTAGAGGGTAAGAAATCTCCCATGCTGTTTTCTGATATTTAGGGTTTTCTTCAGATTGATGAGTGTGTTGTGTGCTCTTGTTGTGTGTCCAGGAACCCTACTAATTCTACTGTTCCATTGAGTTCTTGCTCAGCACTGTTCCATTGATATATTTCTTCATTCAGACTTCAACTCTTTTAAGTCATTGCTTCTGGACCGTCGACAACGCACTGTATACAACTAGATATACGAAGATATATTAATTCTAAGTATTATACTCTCTATTAATAGCATATGTAATTAATCATTACAAAGTTTGAACAGACGCGGCGAGTGTGCAAAACATTCAGCAATAAAGCTAACCTCTATCTATAAATACGAAGGCTTGAAAGAGAAGTCATGTTTAAAGCGTCTTCTTTGCAGCTTTCTTATCCAAAACTAATCAAAGTAATTTTTTAAAACAAAAGCTGCTAGTTTCAGTGATTCAAAGTACAAGTTGGCAGAGAACAAGAAGCAGCTAAGCTACTATTGCATTGGATCGATTCCATGAGCTGCTAAATGGAATCTATATATGCTTGCAGTCAACAATTGGTTCACATCATCTAATCCCATTTCAACTCAGGATACAAATTACACCCTCCAAGCAAAGATCCTTATATTCCTTTTGTATTCACTGAATTTTGGTGACCATTCCATAGTTTTTCTATAGTTGATTCCGACCCGTACCCTAAATTTAATTGGATGCATTGCATTGTTGTGATGTAGTTACATTCTGTTGCGGTTTTCCTTCAAGTAGGTAAAGTTTGTGCCTGTGCCGGTCGCTTATTACAGCTCATACCTCGTTAGGTTAAACATGTTGCGGTTGAGGGGTAAACTGAAAACATTACATGTGTGCGCTACGCTCGAAGCTAGGAATGAACAATAAATTGTGAAAAATAATTCAATTAGTACACTTCCAAAACAAATTAAGAGACACATGAAGATTACCCTACGAAAGATATTTTTTTTTTTTTTTTTTTTTTTTGACAAAGATGAAAGAGATTGCTTTATTTCCATCTAGAACTGGGAATTTATATTTTCAAGTTTGACTTGGAAACTTGTCTGGTTGGACTGAAAACAACATTTCCTATCACCATATGTGCATGTAGTTCATAAGACTAAAATTAGATGCTTAGATGTGATTGAGAATTAGAACTTACAACGTACAATAATCCATAAACACTTTGCAATCGGAGTGCTAATTAATAACTTCAAATCTTATTAGTCATGAACGTAACTTTGATAACATCAAATGCTTTTCATAAGCAATTAGGCCCGTGTTTTCATCAGGAAACATCGGCTCAATGGTTATTAACCTTTTCTTGTTGTAACTCTGCCTCTGATTGACTGATTGTGCCGTTACTCGGATGAACTTCTGAAACCTGCTAAAAACGCTACTAGAATGTTTAATTATCTTCCTGGACCCAAATTTTGGGCTAACTTTTGAACTTTAAAGGCCAAGGCCCGAACCAAAAATATGGAGGCCCAAATCCTTGGACCAAGACCAACTCGATGAGGATTGATAACATGTTTTCGTTCCTTTTCTTTTCTTTGGAAAAAAAAAACTCCCTCCTCTAATACTAGATGCATAAAAATTTATGTATTTATTGAATTTTTATAAAATAAAAAAACTATTTTAATTAATAATAATAAAATTTATTATAATAATTAAAAAATAAAGATATTATAATAAATAACATTATAACATAAATTATAACTGTAAAAATATATTATATATATTAATCAAACGGATGTAATAATAAAGACAAGTGATTAAATTTTGACTAATGAGAAGGATGAGAGTGCATGAGGGGAAGCACGTGATGTACTGACAGTTTCCTCAGAAATTCATGAGGAAAGGCACGTGAAGTGTGATATCTTTCGTAATTAGGCGACAGCAGAGGAGAAGCATATCATATCAACATATAATATTGTTCCTTTTCTTTCCTTTTCTCGCCTGCACGAATCCAAAACCTTCTTCATTTGGAAATCTATATTCTATTCGACTCCATAGCGTGCTGCTGCTCTCCTCCATTTTCCCTCAATAATTTCATCACTCGCATCGCCTTCGAGTGTTCACCACGCGCTGGCCCAGTTACTTTGATGGATCTTGGTTGGACCACAAGGCCGGTTGGCTAAACAACCTTGGAATTGTAATTGGGCCATCATTAGACCCATTAATAGCTTAAGCCATTCTTTCCAGTTATTCTTGAACCCGGAAGGGGGGATCCCGAGTCATTGATCAAATAGTCATTCCAATGAATATAAGACTGTTACCGATGATCATGGAAGATGTCAAATTTTTAAATACTTCTTCCTTCCTATAATTATTATAATATATATATATTTTATATTTTTTTTTATATAAGGATAAAATTCTTGTTTTCATATCAAATCGGGTTTGATCGTTTCGCAACATATATTAGTTTGAAGTACGTAATTTACACAACCATTGATATTTCACAATGAATTTATAAAAAAAATACGTTTAATCGTTGTTGTATACATGCCAAATTTTATATCGATACGTATACCAAATCAAAATATAACGATCATTTTAAAATGGAAGGAGTACGTGTTTAAACAACAATGTGGTGAAAGGCCAAGGATATCAGAAAAAACTGCATGTGACTATGCGAGGAAACTAACAACGCGTATATCTTATGTATAGAATAGATGTTGGAGAGGTGGGAACAAGGGCCCCTAAGTGAAGGGACACATATATAGGCGCCATTGAGGTGTGGATAGGGCACCATGCCCTCTGAATTTAGAACGCTTTCAACCCCTGTCCAGGTGCACTGTTACTCCTCTCTGACAACACACCTTTATCTCTCAAGTCTGTCATGTGTGAAGAACATCAAATTTATGGATGGGGATCATCTCAACTTTATCTTACTCCTACGTCTCATATTTATTGATTATAAAATATTTTGATGCGATATAAAAATGTATACAATTGTTAAATTTATATGGATTTTGATAAAAAAATATGTTTTTTTATGATAATGAGGTTTATTATAAAATTTATGAGAAAAAATAACGGATATATTATAACAGATGAGTTTTTTTATATTAAAAAATTATTAATATTGTATTTTATTTTAAAATTGACCAAATAGAGTCAGAACTTCGATGGCCCATGTATAAAAGACCAGATTAGAAGCCCCTCAAAACTAATTCATTGATGGCCCAAGAGAACTTTGATAGGCTGGATCAATGGGATTGGTCCAGCAAGCCATCATATATACTTACATATGCTGAATAATGGGAGATGCAACGGTTATTCTTATGATTGTGAGTACGTATTTCCAAATTCGGTAAAACCAGGAAGTGGCCACGTCTTGTAATCTTTATGATCAAGAGCCAAAACACCTTGATGGGTGTAGGTTTTGTATCTAAAATGTACTCCTTCCGTCTCATACTTATTACAACATGTATATATTTCGTATTATTCTATACGTGTAAATATGAATTTTATTTTCAGTTTAAATCATGTCTAATCGTCCCGCAATATATATCAGATTGAAGTACGTAACTTACACAACAATTGATGTTTAACAATAAATTTGTAAAAAAAAAATACGTTTGATCGTCATTATACGCGTGTCAGACTTCGCACTGACACAAGTGTAAAGTCAAAATGTTGTAATAATTTTGGGACGGAAAGAGTAGTAAAAATCAAAAGAAGAAAACCAAGTTCGAAAGAATAGATTTCGATTTTTGTTTCATGGTTTCTTCAGTCACAATTTGTTCTATACATTTTGTTTTTAATTGCAGCAAGATTTCATTTTTTTAAGTAATCATGGCAATCGATCTCTTAACATTAGTACCATGGATGAAATTCTTGTTACCGGTGCCTTTCTTGTCATTACACTTGGCGATACCAGTTCGCAAGGTTTTGAAACATATCTTAATCATGGAGTTTGCCTTATAGACTATCTTCCCTCCTAAATAGGTTTGGGAATAAACCTAACGTCCTACTCTACGTAAATCGATAATGTCAAGGATGAAGTTTTTCCCTTGGTGAATTGGGCCCAATGGGCTAAGTGGGATCACGAGTCATATATGATCCAAATGTTAGTATCCTTATTTATGGGCTTGGCCCTAATAGTTTAGTATGGATTACAGGTCGTGTTTGATACCAGCAATATTTAAATATAAACTTAAAATAACAAATATATTACTACTTTGTTTACATGTCAGTGCATGCAATGCAATTGGTTAGCAATCCCTCCGTTTCATGTTATTGATAACATGTTGATCCCTCGTGTGATTTTATGTGTGTTGAATTTATATAAAATTTGATAAAGAAAAAATATTTTTTAATATTTGTGGGTTTTATTATAACAATGTGAGAGAAAATAATTTTTATGTGTATTGAATTTGTGTGAAATTTGATAAAGGAAGAATATTTTTTTAGTGTTTATGAGTTTTATTATAGCAATGTGAGAAGATATAGTAAAAATACTGTAACAGATGATAATTGTTTTGATATTTTTCATATAAAAAAGTTATTAAATGAAATATGTTGTATATATTTTTGAATAATCCAAATAAATAATTATTGTATATGATATGAAACGAAGAGAATACTTTCTTTACATGTTCATGCATTTAATGCAATTTTAGGACATATTGCTTCATTGTTCTATATTCACATGTGATAAAAAAAACCTCTTTTGATAAACCTCGAGTACTTTTTGAAAATCATATTTCTCGCATAAGAGTAACTTTGTAATCAATAAAAAAGAGAAAGAACTCTAGTGGCATTACTGTTATCCTGTTATTGGCTCATTCACTTTTTTCCTTCTCCAACAGTTTTTTACACGTTTTTTATTTTTTTCTCACAACAGGTCGCTATAAGCTGTGAAATTTTCGACCGTCACCGTCCAGTCCGCGTGCTCTGTATGTCGCAAAAGCATCTTTTCTACTATTATGAGACTACTCGGTCCTCAAAAAGCTCCAAAACTCAAAATAAACGCACTAAAGATTAGATACAAAGAATTGATGTAAAGGTTGAATTGTGTAATAAAGACTCATTTGTTTGTTGGAAAATGAGTGGAGAGGCGAGGAGAAATATGATATTTCTTTATAATTAATTGATTTGATATAATAATTTATATCTATTGAATTTATGAAAAAATATTATTTTATCTTTATAAGTGTGTGAAAGAAAAAGGAATGAGAAAAAAAAAGAAAAAAAATAATGGCGGGATGATTAATGTGATATAAAGTAGGAATAATTTAATAATTTTATATGAAAAAATAGTTGATAGATAAGAAAATATTATAATTTGAATGGGATAATAAAAAAAAATGCTGTAATTTGAATGGGACGGAGAAAGTACTAAGGTGGGATGATTTGATATAAAATAAATAACATGGATAAAAGAGTAATTTTGATTTAAAAACTTGTCTTTTAGTCCAATAAATATTACAATTTTATTGAGATGGATTAATAAAAAAAAAATGTTATACTTCCTTTGTCCCTAAACAATTACAGCAGTTTGACCGGGAGATTTATTGAGGCAAACTTTGACTTATGTTGCGGAACGATCAAACATTATTTTTGTAAAATTATCGTGAAATACCAAGGATAGTTTAAGTTGTACTTCAATCCTGAACTAATGACGTAATTTTCCTAAACGAATAAGGAAACTCCTCAAAATGCTTATTGAATAGTGCAAGAAATGATTTGTTGTATTTATTCTGGAACGGAGGGAGTAATTTTTTTTGAGACGGAGGGGAATAAGATCCATTTCTTCTCTAAAATATACTAAATCGTTGTAGCATATTTAGAACATCTGATATGTACATTCGATTTCGTATTTTAGTAATTTTTGTTGATTTCCATAATTTTAGAGTTGAGCGGAATATGGATTAGGTTACCTTATTGTTTTCCAAAAAAAATTAATTCCTTCGGTTCTGTCACATGTTTATCTTCAGTTTATATATATAAAAAAAACGGATATATATCATGACACATAAAAATTTAGATGTATTTATTTAAAATCAACGATCAATGATTGTTGATGTGTTTGAGGATATAAACCAACTTGATGATAATGACCTTATGCATCTTTTTTTAATGTTTTAATTTTGATTCATGATTTTAATTAGACACATCAAAACATATACATTTTATAACATATATTCCCCAAATCCATATATATA
>JAOVYX010019653.1:0-18164 GCA_035668315.1 Drosera spatulata | reverse complement strand
AAATGAAGATGGATATTGATTAAGTTATGATCATGTTTGTAATAAATATGTTTGAGACAATATTTTAAGATTCCGCCTCGTATCTGTGTAATATTTAGTATGATGATGCTTTAAGTGTAATTTTATTTAGTACTTATTCTAAATCCGATTAAGTTGAATTGCCTGGTTCGTATGTGTAGGATCCTGACGGCAGGAATGCTACGTGGGTTTTCTAGAAAAAGATCGAAAAACTCGGGGCGTTACAATGAGTGTCGAGAGTGGTGGGTGAGTGGAAAGGGATAGTATGGATATTTTTAATAAATTAGGATTTTATGGGAACTAAAATTAGTTTATGGTACTTCTTTGGAATAAAATCTTTCAAATAGTACGTCTCAGGAATTATCACATGATAATTAAGTTTATGTGTTTCGGCATGGGTTGAAGAAATGCAATTCAATTTTTTTGTTTTATTTATGAAGGAAAAAAATGCGGTGTTTAGCAAAATACAACTAGTATTCCTATTCAAAAAAGGTGTTAATGCAAGGGATATGAGATAGATAGAGGAGGTTTTATATCCAAAAAAAATTATGATAAAGAATAATTTAAAAACGATTCGATAGTATTATTTAAATCAACATGGTGCTCGAGTATATTATCTTCTTGCAAAAATGTCATTGTGGTTTAAATGATCGGGAGATTGTTTTCCTTAAGCAAGTCATGCAGACGGAGAAATCATTTGCTATAGTTAGAGTTTTGTCCCTTTTGTATTAAAATATTGCAGTATTGTATTGAAATATTGTAGTATTGTTTTCCAAAAAGAGTGTTGATGTTCCAATCCCGTAGCAATGCCGGACAACAACTAGTGCTATCGATTTATATTCAATTGCAATACCTGATACATATAATGAGTTTTGATTAGGAATCTGCGTATATGTGCGTGACAAATAACCTTAGGAACATACCATGAAAGCCCAGTACTCGCCTCGATTATGAATCTTTGTGAGTCGTTGTATCTTTGCATCGCGATTCAGGACTATCTTTTGGTTCAAAATGTAAATATACAATGCTTCATATAACAATTTTATCAGCCAAAACTATCAAGCGAAAATTTGCATTTGGAAAGATCCATGTTACTGAGTACAATATGTCTTGCTATCGATCTCTAATATTCAAATAAAGTAACTACGGTATTGTTTATTACTTAATACGGAGATCAAATCCCTATAATTACAGAATAGAATCAATAAATCAACTTGATAGTATGAGTTTGATTCAGGGGAGCGAATAACAACTTTTACATAGTTCAATCCCTATAACAACCTAAGCTACGTAACTTGCTACCTCTACTAATACTTACAAATCATATCTATCTTGATGTCGATCGAGCAGCCTGCCTTTTCCACTGATTCGTCCGAGCATTTGTATCAGAATCAAGGAGATATGGCCATCTTCATATCTTTCATGTTTTTCGTTTCCTTTTCATGTCGAATAACGTCCATGCTATTCTTTTTCTTTTTAAGATGACTCTTGCCAATGAGTATCAAGAAAGCTTCACTCATTGATGAGCTCGATAACTCTTTCATCTTTACGTCCTCATGAGCTATATGCGCTTGTCTCGACATTCAGGTGAGCAAAACGCACGTAGAAAACTACACCAGGAATCTAAGTGTACAATGAGCATATGAAATAACATATACCAGTAGATAGCAGAACTTTATTGAACTACAAAGCTTGTAGAACAGAGGAATTTCAGCAACCATAACAAACACAAAACCATGATTAAGAGAAGCTCGCTAGAATGACAATTCAATGATAGTTTATCTGGTTCGAGCAAATGAGTACTATTCTGTTTTGAATTGTGCTATTACTAATTAATGGATTGGTTTTAATAAGACAAAATATTCTTAGATGAGGTTATCACATCAAGATGATCATGACACCAACCAATAACGTCATGTCACATAGGATGAGTTATCCTATCATAGAATATTTGCCACATGAATGGTCATGACACTTAATAATACTGGAAATTAACTGATATTGCACATTGAGGGTAATCATAAAAACAACGGATCACCTGCTACCACGAGACTTCAAAGTTATATCTAGTTGATGTTATACCTATCCATATCCTTATGAGCATCATAAAACTCAACCACATTAATAACACTAACAAATTACCAATCAAAAGATAAACTCAGCAAATAAATACTGATTCAATAATCAAGACGCTCAATGATAATTTATCTATACATGTATACGGTTGGTGATCCATCCAAAATATGAAAAAGATATATTCTTTCCTAAAGAAAGATATGGAAGATTATTGTCTTGAAAGATATGAGATTTTCTTTAATTATGTTAGATTATTTAATATCTTATTTAGAAAAATCTTTATATCTTTATTACAAGATATAGTTAATCTTTGTAAACTAAATCTAAGGGAGAAGGCTAGATATATGCCATGGATGTGGTCTAGGTTTCGATGAACTTATGAGTAAAGTCATCGAGGGTTTGACGGCCAAGAAAAGTGAGAAAAGGAGACACGAGTAGGAGAAGATTTTATTCCCTTCGATTAGATTCTTTCTTGATTGGGTGTTCTCTTATATTCCCAAATATTGATTTTGCTGATAGTGGAATCTTGGTTGTGATATACTTGTGGTGTTCTTTTATTCCTTGATATTCTGCTATATATTCGAGCTTGGTAGTAGTTGGTGTTGTTGTTTTTTAGTCTCGTTCGTTCTGATCTTTGATGTTGGAGGTTCTGTTCAGAGAGACGGTTCTTAACGACGAACAAGTTCTGTCACGAGAATCGACTCTTTGAATGATTTTGCTGTACAAGTTTGTTCGTTCTTCCGCTGATTATCGTTCCTAATCCCAACATATACATCGTTGCTCTAGCCTTTTTTCGCCTTACACCTGACACAATCTTCAAAAAACTTCCTGAAACCATGATCACCAATCTCCGCCTCCTCGTCCTCCATCCGAAACAACTTTGATGCTGTTTTTAGGCTCCAAGCCTGTTTTACATATAACCAAACTCATATTCTCCGAAGACATTACATATTCAACCATGTCTAACATACGTAGTCCACATTTTCAAAATGCTAAAAAGATGTATATAATCGTACATAAGTCTCAAAATCAACAAAAAGGACCACAATACGGGGGTGGCGAAGAGGGAGGAGTAAAGCCAAGATGCGAGAACAAATCCTTACAGTTCTCCTGTTATGAGAAACGAGCAATGAAGTCAGTCATTTCTTGCCATTGAGTACTTTGCTCTTTCAAAATAACAATTTCTGATCTTGTTCCGGTAAGGAGACACTTTGTCTGCTCCAACTCTGCTTTTAAGGTGGCATTGGTATTCACCGAAGAACCAGATCGTGGTTTCTCGTAATATGCGCTCACCTATGCATTTCAACAATAACAGATATTGTAAATTAATAAGTTTTAAAAGGTAAATAATTAAACAAATTGAAAGCTGTATTTAAAAACTCACCTCTGTATCAAATCCAAGTACAGTCGCGTTTCTCTACCCAACAACATCAAGATAAAGTTGATTCTGCACATCTAAGGGCCCATCATTCGCGTTTTGAATCTCGTGCTCCTCCATATATTCCCTTAGTCTAGCAGCATAACTCTCCTGTAAAATAAGATCAATAAATCTTTTGACATTTATAAATCTAAATCACAAAAGCATTGAATTAAATACTTAGCGATATTTTCCTAGCCCTCTCATCAACAAATATAGACCCCTCGTCTGAAACACCAGTTTCCTTCTTCATACGAGAACGAGTAAATATCTCGGATGAAGGCTCATGATCAAGCTCTGCAGTCTTAAGGAAAAATAGACAAATAATGAGAAATAAAATTAGTAACTTATGAGAAAAAAATAAAACTGCTAAAACAACATTATAAAAAGGAAATTTATCATCTTAAACTTCAACTCAGTAATCAAGATGGATCCCTAACAGTGAAGGCTAGGCTTCTTTATGCTCTCCATATGCAAAAGTTTCAAATTTGAACCCATTGATGTAACAATCGTCATATAATTGTACTCTTTTCTGTGGTTCAAGAGCAAGTGCTCTAATCATGTCGTCAAACACATTATTCTCTAAAACCTACGAAGGAAGTCAAAATCATCCTGAACCTTCTCTAAAACACAACGTCCTGGTTCTCCATCATTCGGAGCATACCTTCTTTCTTTATTTCTGAACACTTCTGAAAGATTTTTCTCTATCGCATCATTAATCCCTCTAGCATAAATCCGCAGGTTGTCTTTAGTCTTTGTGTCAACATGATCAGCGAAATAATGACTACAGAAATTAGAAATCTCCTCCATTAGGTATGATTGCATATATAACCTTCCACTCTTGCTTTGTTTTTAACCTTATTCTTCAAGTGAAATTGAAATCTGTCATCAAAAGCATGAAATGTATTTAGCGTGCAAAGACATACATAACATGGTAGGATAAAAATTTTACAAGATTCTCCACACGTACCGCACCATAAAATACATTCATCTGTATTGCACTGGTCCACATAACTTCGCCTCATACGGCAAATGAATTGGAAGATGCTTCATGGAGTTAAAGCAACTTGGAGGGAGAATCTTTTCTAATTTACAGAGAATGATAGGTATCTCTTCTTCTAACCGCTCCACAGCCTCAACACTAATGGTGTTGCAACAAAGTCTTCTAAAAAATAAGCTCAACTTCGTGAATGCTTTTCACACACTTAGTGGAAATAACTCCTTAAACGTTATAGGAATAAGACGCTCCATGAACACGTGACAATCATGAGTTTTCAGGTTTGCATATAGTCGAGGTTCATCTCTGGAAACACATCTACTTATGTTGGAGACATAGCCATCATGAAACTTCAACTCTTTTATCCAATCACATAACATAACTCTTTCTTCTTTTTACAACACATAAGGAGCAAGCAGCATTGTCATGACTTCTCTAGCATTCTGTTGCAACGAAAGATGTGATCGCCTATACAAATTAGCCATATCCATTCTAGCAGAAGGTATATCCTTTGTTTCTCCGGGAACATCCATAACTATGTTGAACAAGTTATCAAAAACATTTTTTCTCGATGTCCATTACATCAAGATTGTGTCGGATCAACAACTTGCTCCAATAAGGAAGCTCCTAGAATACACTTCGTTTACTCCAATTGTAATCTCTATGCAACCCTTCCACCTGCATAACCTGCATTACTTCAACTATCGTTGGAATGTTTGACAGTTGTATCAGAATTTCATCTCCACACACCAAAGGCAAAGGAACATCACGTTCCACCCGGTTTTTAATAAAGTCCACCATGTTCCCACGAAACACATGATCACTTGGGAGATAGCATCGATGACAATCAAACCACGTCCGTTTTCCATCATTTTTTAGCCTGAAAAACTTTGAACTCTCCATACAATATGGACATGTCATATGACCTGCAGTACTGAAGGATATGACATGATGTTGTATGGTCGACAATTTTCAGCATGCCAGTACATTGCTGAAGCAGTATGTTGAGTTGCGTACAACCTTCGCAATCTCGGGGTAATAGGAAAATATCGAAGAATCTTCAATGGTACCAGCTTGTCTTTACTAGTTCTCTTGTAACGACTAGAATTACAGACTCTACATTCCATCAAATCTGTATTTTCCTGCCAAAATAGCATACATCCATTCTCACAAACATGGATCTTCATCACCGGCATCTCTTGCAACTGAAGCAATTTCTTGATGTCATAATATGAGTTAGTAATGCATTATCCTCAGGGAGTATATCTTTGACCATGTCAAGTATATTATCAACAACTCTCAGTGGAAGATTATAGTCACATTTGATTTTCATATCCCTAGCAGCAACAGATAAAAGAGATACCTTCCATTCACTGTATAATGGCATCTCAGCATTTTACAACATTGAAAAAAAACCTTCATATTGTGGAAGAGGATCTTCTGAAACTTTCTCTCCGATATTCTCATGCTTATTATCCATGTACACATGTCTGAATGCATCGTGAACTATATTTCGAAAACGAGAAATGCATGGGCTCCGTATTTGTTGAAGTAGAAGCACCAAGCATAAGACCACTTAACTCATGTTCCCCTCCATGATGTGTCCAACGCTCATAACCCGGTTTCAAACCTCGTCTATATAGATCTATTTTGATTTAATCTATCGCTTTAAAAGGAACGTTGACACACTTCACACAAGGACACTTCAAGTATCCGGAAGAGTTGAAAGGATTGTGTGCAATTGCATATTCAATAAACTCATCAACCTTGGCAATGAAAATATGAGATAACTTGTTTCCAAACAATCTTTTGCACATCCATTTGCTATTGTCTGACATGCTTTCTGCATTTCATTAAAAATCCATCTTTTCAATTTTTAAAAAATACTATTGACACATAAAACATAATAATATATTCATGTTCTAGATTCGGTATGAGAGTTAAAAATAACAGGTCATTTTGATTTATAATTAGTCCGATAGAAACAAAAAACAATTAATAAGGATGTTGAACTTATGAAACATTAGACAATAAAAAACAAAATAAAAAACAAAACAAAACAAAACTATGACAATGAGCTATGTCGAACTCAACTATGAGAATGAGACCTATCAAACTCAATACATCATTCATTACCAATCCAAACACAAATGCCAACCCAAACACCACCCCTGGCAAACAAATCGAAAGCTACCCAAACACCATCATCCAGATACACTTAACACCAATATAAAAAAAAACCAAAACATTGAGAATGAGAACTTTACCTTGTGGATGATGACAACGACGACGAAACCAACATAAGGACAAGATTGAAAGTAATCCCGATCTGGAACCCAATACAAAATCAAATCAAATGCAGCCTTCATGGAAAAAAAAAAAAAGACAACAATAACCGAAATCTATTTGGGATAAACGAGATTCGGGTTTTCCTTTTGGAATGAATCGATTTAGGATTTAGGTTAAAATTTTTCAACGGCCGCCTCAACAATAATCTAAACAACATTTAATCAAAACCCACCGTCATAGATCCCCACCGGCACCGCTACTCCCACCTCGAATTCTCTAACCTATAATGCTATAAGTTTTCAATGGGGATGAGAAATGGAGTAGCTGCCTGACTTGGAGGTTGATGCAAATGTTATGAGCACCACAGCCACGGATCCCACGGATACACCTTCAATCCCCACAGCCACAACTCAAACCAATTTATACCAAACACAAAGAATTCGAATACATGACAATTTAGCATCAATTAAAGTTAAATTAAAACCAATTGAAGTTAAATTCGAACACATGGCAATCCATACCTCACACACGCATCTCAGCTGGCCAGCAAGTGAGGACAGAGAGGCTACGAGTTGGTGGCGAGGTCGTCGGGTTGGTGCCGGTGAGGTCGTCAGGTGGTGACGAGGTCGTCGGGGTGGTGTCGATTCGGCAAGGAAGGAGAATCAGAGAAGATGGGTGAGAGATCAATCGATCGATTGATTTAGGTTAAAAGGTTTTCGACGACAATGCATTTTTCGTGAGAAATTAGTGACGGTTTAAATTTGTCCGTAAAAAATTAGTGACGGGTTCTCTTTTCCCGTGTGAAATTATGATGGATAGCGATGTCCGTCAGAAATCTTTTATTTGTGATAGAAACAGATTTTTTGGTTGGAAAATTTGCGATGGCATATTTTAAGCCATCGGAAAACTATCTTCACTTGTGTAGTGATATAATTAAGAAACAATATGTTATTGAATTGATATATCGTCTAAAATGATATTATAATTTACATCGATATATGCATCCAAGGGAGTATAGTATGAGAAAGATCTTTGCTCTTATCTATAGTATACGTAATTCTTCCAAAACATAAACCAGCTTATATATCGTATCATAAATAAACATATTGTTCATTCTTCATGAGGAATTTCTGAAATAATCAGTTATCAATAAAACAAAGATTCCATATGATCTTAATCTTTTTATACCCTGCATTTGGTGGGATTATATAAGTACGTTTCGGGTTCCATATTATCTCAATCTCTAAGCTATACCTTAGATGGGATACAATATGTTGGTTAATGCATAATACCCTGAATATCAATATGTGGAATAGTCTGGTTGTCTAAGGGATGTATATATACATACATAGAAGATCTAGACCGTATATTTTCTAATATCAAAAGATAAGATCAATTCATAATTCTCTAGTTAAATATCCGTAGCAATCAAGATTTCGTATAATATCATATACGTAACATTACTATTTAAGGATAAAAGATTAAGTGCGGCTATCATTCTAAACGTAAAATCCTAATTATTGTTAGAATATTTACATAGATATAGTATCCTAAACAATCTTCTCCTAATGTTTCATATATGTATGAAAATACGAGTTCAATATAAATGTCCAAGAAAACCAACGAATCATTTATACTGTCAAAAGAGCAAAATTCGAAAAACATAATTCATGAGCATTGGAATGTGAAATTAAACTAAATAGTCAAGTGTCTTAGACATATTCCAAACTCAATAATTCATTGAGTTCATAAAAGAGAAAAACTTCATCAATATGTGCTCCTCTACAAGCGATGCCTTCTATTCATCGAGCAGATCATCATCATCTAAGTCCAGATCTAGTTTTCAACTCCTCTATTCCCGTTTATACCTGTGAATGACAAACATGACTTTCATTAAATAATGATATCAATATATGCATCACAATTCGTAGTTTCTAGTTCAAAAACTAGTTTGAGGACTTAAAACTTACAACTTGACAAATAAAGGGAATAAAAATAAGTATGATCCAGACTAGAAAGTGATTAGATTGACCTCTAATAGTTTAAAATAAAATAGTTCGATGTTTCAATGTAGAATCCTTGATTACTTCATGACAATATTTTTATCATTTCATCAAATATCAATGAAATAATAAACCTATAATTGTCACTTAATATCATCAAATGTGAAATGATACCAGAAGCTCAAGCATCATAAAAACATATCAGACTTGATCAAATGTGGAGTAAACCATGCTCTTAAGTTGATTGATGTAAGAAACTTACCTTGTGATCAAATGTGGAATGACAAAGTAGTATCAATTTTTTCGTCAAAATCCAAAATGTAAGGAATATTGTATATCATCCTCGAAATACTTATCGGCTAGACTTTAGTTAGGACTAAATCAAAATAATTTGGGTTGGTTAAGACCATTAAAATATACATAGTCTTTAACAAAAGAAAATGATACTAGATCCAAAATTAATTGATCTTCAACCCCATTTCCCCCATTGTTTTGAGTGTCTGATCAACCGGTATTCCTCTAGGTAGAAAATCTGCCAAATTATCCCTCGACTTAACATAAGTCAAAATGATAATCACTTGTTCCATAAGATAATGAAGCATTGTTTGGCACAATCTAGCGTGTCTCCTCTTTCCATTAAAAAGGGAATTGTTGACAATTGCTAACGATGCTTTGTTATTGCAAAACAAAGGAATTGAACTTATTTTAACTTTTTGCAATGGAATATCTGTGATCTTTTATTTTATCCACTCTGCTTTATCGACAAGCGAGGCTACAACACAAAACTCAGACTTCATAGATGACAAAGCCATGCAAGATTGTCTCTTAGATTTCCATGCTACAGGAGTACCTGCTAGAGTGATAACATATCCACTAATCGGCCTGTTGTTATCTAATTCTGAGTACCAAGATGCATCAGAGAAACCTTCAACAGCTGGAGATTGGTCTTTATAGCATAACGCTGTATTTTGGGTGCTTTTGAGATATCTCATGATTCTTGAAAGAGCTTCCCAATGTTATTTTCTAGGATTACTAGTAAAACGACTCAACATACCAATGACATAGGCAATCTCTGGTCTAGTACAAGTCATTACATACATAAGACTGGCAATCAGTTTAGAATATTCTAACTGATTTACAATTGGTCCTTTATTAGGTCTCAACTTTATATTTTGGTCAAATGGTGTCTTAGCTGGAGTGCAATTGTCGTAACCCGAGTTGGAAAGTAATTTGGCTATGTAGTGAGCTTGACTAAGAGATATGCCTTTTTGTCCATCGAAACTCACCTTCATACCTAGAATTGGATCGATAACACCTAAATCTTTCATGTCGAATTGCTTAGATAAAGTTTCTTTGATTTCCTTCACACTAGAAAGATCAGAACGGAATATCAATATATCATCTAGATATAAGCACACAAGAACTACCTTATTAGACATAGACTTAAAATAAAAGCATTTATCAGAATTACTTGAAATAAATCTGAGACTCTTTATGGTCTCGTCAAATTTATGGTGCCTCATTTTAGGTATTTATTTTAGACCATACAAAGATTTGACTAATTTACAAACCTTATTTTCATGTCCTTTCATAACAAACCCTTTAGGTTTCTTCATGTAGATTTTCTCAGTAAATCTCCATTTAAGAAAGCTGTCTTTACATCTATTTGATGTACTACAAGAAGCTCTATAGATATTAAAACAAGAAGAATCCTTATTGTCGCAAGATCACAATCTTATGAATAAACATAAAAAATAATCTACTCTGTTCTCTTAAGTATAGTCTTTAACTACTAAACGTGCTTTATATTTGACTATGGTTTCGTCATGAATGAGTTTCTTCTTGAATACCCATTTACAGCCAACTATCTAAACTTAGGCCCATACCAATGAAGATCCATGATGAATAATAGATGGAATAATTGATGAATTTATGATTGATAAGAAGGCAATATACATTATGGTCTATTGGATGAATTGATAATCAGTAACAAACCCAATATACATCTTATTTATATATGTTATCATGCTGTACATGGGTTAGTACTCTACCAATAGATTAGTTGATGCTAAATGATAATTCTATGAAGTCCAATAGGCCTATATGACCAACCGAAAAACACTCATTCCTTGAAAATATATATAGTAATTGATTCGCATAAGAAGAAGTCGTTCTCGGATTTGATCACATGTTCAATGTTGTTGTTGTTTACCTTGCTTGGATATCGACGAGCTTGATTCTAATGTGAAATGCATAGCCTCTATCTCCAGATCATAAGCTCGAGAAAACTCGATTAAAAAACTGTAATGTGTGACCTTAAGACAGGAAAGGAACAACAAAAATGGTCTAAAACAATACAGCACAAAGACTTTACAAGGACAATATAACACATAGATCATGCCCAGAACATCATCACAAGAGAATAAATCATGATATCGTGTTAAAAAATTCTCTCCAGATTTTTCAGAGATTGGCAGGCAGCTCGAGACGCTGAGCCCCAAAAATGTAATGGGCGCTATTCTGGACAAAGACAACAATACAAGACTTGGCAGGATTGAACCCTTCCCACAGCGAGAAGTTGATTGTGCCGGAAATGGCCTTCTTTGCGGATATATCCTTGACGAAGCACATCTTCTCGAGCCTTCTGACAACATAGTCATTTGAGAGAACACGCCCTTTGTTCTCTCCCTTGAGACAGTCCGTCACCAAGCCGCTCTCGTGGAGAGCGACCATGATGTTTACGCCCTGGTTGTCTATTTTGCTCTTCAATGCTCCTGTTATAGATACTTGCAGGGAGTCCTGTGAAGTCCTTTGGAATGTCGCCTGTGCAGATCACGTAACAGAAAAATAATTCAGTCCTGTCATATGTTCATTTTAGATGAATTCCCGTATTCTTTTAGAACATCATTGTGTTATTGATTTCAATTATAGAACGGATCATATTTGATCATGTTCTTCTCTTTACTACCACTTCTCCTGTACATTGAGCAAAGTGTGTAGGCTATCAAGACTGTTCTTGGAAAGCAAACGTTGTTGGTGGCCAACTAAAATTTAGATCAATCAAATTCTGGTGAACGACATATTGTTGGCCAGATCAACTAATTTGTTGGTCAAACATCAAAATCCAAAACTGATGAACTACATATATTCGACATTGATCATCGACCTAATTGGCTCCGATCCGATCTGGATCGGACAAGAAAAGCTGGTCATACATTACCTCATACTCAGTTCCTGTCATGTCTTTTTGTTGTGACCTAATATTGATTCATATTTCCCATTTAGCACTTAGGATGTGGACGCCACTATTCAATAGATGTCAATGTGATTATGCAAAGATTCGGAAGAGTGCTAAAGGGTTTTGAGATACACGTTTTCCATTATCGTCTCCCAGCATCGCCTGTATCAACTATTCAGATCTCATCCTAATCTACAATGGAGTATCTCTTGTCACCACTAGATCATTCCCTAATAATCCAAATATCCAATCACACACATTGTTCACAACTCAGTGGTCGGCACATTGTTCACTACTCTTGACACCACGGAAAATCATCTTAATAAAGCATCGATTCACCTTTCTATGGCGATCTTCTTCTATTAAACCGAACCTCAACAATTCAA
This sequence comes from Drosera spatulata, assembly GCA_035668315.1. NCBI lineage: Eukaryota > Viridiplantae > Streptophyta > Magnoliopsida > Caryophyllales > Droseraceae > Drosera > Drosera spatulata. Next base: position 5,740 of record JAOVYX010019653.1, on the reverse strand, counting down.
AACACCAACAAGCAAACTACACCAACTAAAAGACAATAGGTATCAATGTCGTGTTGGCCCGAGTAATTGATAGTTCTGTTCTTATTTAGGCTTAAATATACGCCTCATGGATGATTAAAACACGGCTAAGAACACGAAACCAACCTGAAATGAAGGACTCGGGAACCTTGGAGCATCCATAATCAAACCCAACATCCCCTCCTCCTCATTCCCCACACACTGACTCCTCCCCTGCACAACCACCTGCGGCGTATACAACGTATCAACCCTCAACGCCTCCACGTACGCCTTCTGCCTCACCGTCCACTGGCTCAACCCATACGGGTCCTTCCACCCCATGTGATCCCAGTAATCAACATGGAACGCCAACACGAATACAGGAAAGTCGAGGTTGAAATCCCCTCGTCCCAGTCTCGACACCACGAGTTCTGCTTCTGGGGACGTGGCGCAGCCTTGGGACGAGAAGAGCTCGACTACCACGGCTCCTTCCCTGATCCCTTCTAGGGACTCGTCTGAGGTGCCGCGGCTGTGGGAGGTGCTGGTGCTGGTGCGGCCGAAACAGGAGAAGAGCCGACGAGGCATCGTGATCGTTGCCTCGGGTTGGCTCTTGTGATCAAAATGTGGAAAATTTGGGATGGTTTTTTTTTTTTTTTCCGGATTTTTGATGGGTTTTGAGGGTTGGGATGAAAGGGGTTGAAATGGGAGGAGAAGAGGGGATGGTGGCGAAAGAGGAGGGAGATTTAAAGGGGAAAGTGAAATTCTTATTTGTTTGTTTTTTGTGTTATATTTTGATTTTGATTTTGATTTTTGTTGAGTTGTGAGTGTATGTCACGTTAATTGGTTGTCAAATGATGGAGTTTGTGGGTTGGATGTTAGTCTTATATGATGAGGATATGACCTCCTACTTCAGGATCTAGCATTTCTTCCATAAAGCGTATACACTTACTAGTATATGCTTAAAGTTTGGGTTGAAGGCAGACGGTTGATCCCAGAACTGAGTACACAGGGGAATGTGTTTTTACTATGGGTTTTCATTTTAGTATACCATATGATCTACACCTTCCAATTCCATTTTTCTTGTCTCGTCGTCTATGACTTACAGCATATTGATTTTCTCCTTCCATCATTTCGGATCATATGATAATTCTGGAACTGCTCCCTCATCACTTTTGCTTTTTTCTTTTTTCTTTTTTTCTTTGTTAAGAAAATTTAAAAAATATTTAACCAATTTTATTTGTATTCAGTAACACTGTGTACGAAGTTCTTTGCTTAAAGATTGCACCATCAAGTTCAAACTTTGCAGATTAGCATCATATCCTGATGAATTCCTGGAAACATATGAAAAATATCGGGTGTATCAAGAGTAACCATTTACTTAACATATACGTCATTAATGAATCACTTGATTTGATCATCTCGACTCATCATCGAATGAGACAATTCGTTGTTGACCTATATCTCAAGTAAAAGGTTATTCTTGATGAAAATTTCACCCGAATGGGTGCAATAAAAAGGGTTGTGCTGAGAGTTTGGATTCAAAGGTTATGGTGTTGTGGTGTTGTTTAACCCTAATTAGGGATATCAAGAGAAAAGTAATATTTGTGAGAAAATAAGAGGTTTTTGTGTTCAGGTGGGTCATCTGAGGTGGTTTATGCATTCTTGGGTTTGGAGGTTAAGAGGGAATTTTAGCAAAAGAAATGGAGTTGTGTTCAAGTTGGTAGAGAATTTCTAGCAAACTTCATCATCCAACTTTGATTTTAAGTTTTTCTAATCATATAAATTTTCTATTTGATAATTTATGATAATAACTTAAATTTTAAAAAAATCATAAACTATTAATATTTATATTATATTTTATTATTTATTATTTTTATTGTTTTACACATATTTCAAACATTTTGAATTTTATGAAAATTGAAGAGTCAATTTATATTAAATACATTTAGTTTGGATTTTAGTTATTTAATGAAAGACTAATCAAACTTGATATTAAAAAAAACCCAACTTTAGTATCAAAAAGATGAATATAGTTTTATATATTAAAATAGATAAGATCATCCAATAAATTTAAGATCGTTACTTCAATATGAGAGGTCATAAACCTTAAGGGATTTCAAAAGTCGAACTTGCTTTTGATGATCTTGTCATATTGAGATACTCTAATGCTCATACCAAGACCTCTCGATGAACTAACTCAAGTAGTCATATGTTATATCTAAAATGAAAAGGAAAAATTATCCAAATATATCATTTTACAAAAAAAATGATCGATAAATGTCAGTTTTAATTTTTTCACGGAAATACCCCACTATCTTTTTTATTTAAATTCAATACGCACTTTTCTAATTTTCAACGTTTCCCTTTTGCTTTTTTTTTTTATCACAAAATCTTGCTTCTATGTGTGCTTTTTTTGATTTACAAAAAATAGATTATTAAAATAAATTGAAAATTCTAATCAAGAAAATTTAAGAACATATTCTGAAATAATTGAATTTTTTATAAATTTAATGTTTTTTAATTGAACTTGATAGTATGTAAACAATGTAATTTTTAAGATGAAAACTTTGATATCATAATGGTAATTTTAACATATAATTGTCAGTTGATATTAGGAAACAAAATTTCCAAAAAGTTACATATTCAAAAAAGAAAACTTTTTTACGTCAAATCTGGAAATGAAAAATTGATGGTGCAAAATTGGTATTATCGATTGTGTGTGTTTGAGTATAAAAAGTAAGAATGTTCACAAGATCACATTATCATTACACTAATATAAGGAATGAAACAATATATAGGATGCGGATTAGATGAGATGAAAGCAGCATTTATGCTTGGTAGCTGAAAGAGATCAAAACAGGGGAAAATGGAAAAAGAAAAAAGAATGATGAGAATAAATGAATAGTAAAAATAAACAGAGAAATTGAACTCTGAATGGTTAGATAGATGTTTAGTGTTTGTCCAATAGAGCTGAAGGGACTATTTGCCCATCTACGGGCGAGAATAGATCATCATCACCATGGGGGCCCCACCCCTGCCAGCCCCCCCGCTCTGCCCCAGTCATCAGTTTGTCTGTCATCGTGAATTGGACGTCACCCCTCGCGGTCCGTCCCTCCTCATGGTCGTTAGTTCGTCGTTATCCTTGTTATCAGTCCGATTAAAATTGACGATAATAATAATATATTGAATGTAATATGTGATTTCATGATAACAATATTTGAACAAGGTCGATGATGATTTTCAAATAAAACGTAGATTTGAATTTGAAATTGAATTTTTTAACAAAATCAATATCTTTTATAATTAATGATAGTTTTGTTATAATAGTTAATATGATGGGTAAATTTTTCAACATAAAAATTATTTGAATAAATATTAATGAATATTTATGGGGGAAAAAAAATAAAAAGAGATGCTTCTCCGTCAAAAGAAAAATCTTGTTTACCAAATGATGCCACATTCATTTCCGTATGTAGTGGTTCGACAACTCTTTCATATTCCCTCCGTTTCATTCAAATTATAACGGTTTAATACAATATAATAATTTATGTGTATATTGAATTAATGAGGAATGATAATTTTATTCTTATGAATATGTGAGATAAAAAAATGAGGAAAAAAAGAAAGAAAAATGATGATGGATGGATTAATGTGATATAAAATAGGGATAGTTTGATATTTTTGTATGAAAAAAATTGATAAATAAGAAAATGTTATAATTTGAATGAGATGACCCAAAAAAAAAAATCAAAATGTTACAATTTGAATAAGACGAAGAGAATATATTCTTTGAGTTTCCTATGAATTCACATGGTGTTATGAGAATTAATCAACTATAATAACCACAAATCCTGTTATACTCGTCTAAGATATAATTTGAGAAGAACGAGGTGTACAAACTCTTGTTTTTATTGCGGGCAAAATCAACATAAAGACTATTTCTTAATTTGATAATAATTAATCAAAATCAATTAATAAGAACAAAAATAGTACTTCCTTTGTGAACAAAAAAAATGTAAAAAATTTTCTAATCTGTACATACCAACCTTACAATAAAAAAAAGTTTTTTAGGTTAAATTTACCTCAAACTTAACCCTTGATTCGAATCCCTAATTTCACGATTAAGAAAAAAACAGCTTCTCACTTAACTAACTCCGTTTGATTCATCCCCATCTGAACTCAACATTTGTTTTGAAAGAATACTAATTGCATTCTCTTCGATGCTCTTCTCTTGAATGTTCTTTCTTTAATTAGTGGATTTTAAGATTGAATTAGTCGATCACACTTAACCCGGAAATGATTACTATAAATAAATCAATAAAAAAATATTCCATTATAAAACACATAAGGGTATATTTAACATTTGTTTTGATTTTGTTGTTACTTGGTGTAACATGGTACTAACATATGTTTGCGAACAAAAAAAAAAAAAAAAAAACCAGTCCGGACAATTTCTTCAAAACCACTATTTTTATTTTTTTTCCCGCTCACCTGCCTGCGTCTGTATTGATTCAAATCAGGAAACCTCACTGACCAATTCAAACAATCGATATAATTCCTCTCTAATCGATCCTTTCTCGCGGCAAAACTCCCTTCAAAAACTTCGAAATCAAGCGTGCGAAATCAAAACAAACTATTCAAAACCAAACCCTTGAAAGAAATCGAACAAGCAATTGCTCCGTCGTTCGAAGACGAAGATAGTGGGAATTGGAGAATGGCGAGAGACTCTTTGGAATACTGGTATTTGATCGAGGTAAATTGCAAGTTCGATTTGCGATTGTTTTTTTTTTTTTTTAATTCGAGGATTCATTGAGATGTCGTTTGATTGATTGCGTTGGAATAATGAGATTTTGATTGTGAGTTTGTGAAAAGTGGATTAGTTTTGTTTTGATAAATTTATGCGAAATTAGCGATGGATGTGTTCCTGTGATACAGGGATTTGGGTGTATGTCATTGAATTGCGTGAAATTTGTTTTTAGATGATTTTAGGGGGATGATCGAAGTGGGAGTCTTGCTTCAAGTTCAGGTTTAGGGATTCAGCCGAAAATCAGTGATGGATTTGCTGATTAATGATGGATTTATTGACGCTTGGAGGCATATAAGAATGATGATAGAATCGGATAAATTGGTTGAGTTCGACGAATTTCTCATCATTGTGTCATCCACTTGATTAACCTGGCTAATAAGAGCGATTGTTGGTTATGTGGATTGTTTGTATTGGTTTGATCAACCATTGAGGGAATCGTCACATGACTCACATCAGTATTAGATCAAGTCATTGTGCAATACAGATAATATTTGAACGGTAATGTGGGATTGTGCTGGAGAAGACATGTCCAATTACCATCAATATTAGACTTGGACTTTGTGCATAGCAATGGGTCTCTAAACTTAGAGAAGAGTGTTCCTAAAATATTGAAATTACATCCCCACAGAGGAAGTGGGTACGGAAAAACTTGTACGTTGTACGTAGCAATGGGTCTGTAAGTAGACTGGTACTATGTACGATTCTTCTTCAGTGTCACCTTATCTCTGTGGTTTGCTTCTCTGTCTGTCTCGGCACCTTGAGGATGAAGCCTCTCTTAGTGCTAGTATCGCCATGATCCATGGTCTAGTCATCATGCAGAGCTTTCTTTTTAACCTTGTTTGGCGGATTATGGAATTTCGTTGAGAGTTCGGAGGGTTTCCTGGTAGTCCTGTCAAATCCTCTTACACAAACATATCCTACAAAGTAGAGGTTTTA
>JAOVYX010019652.1:0-18169 GCA_035668315.1 Drosera spatulata | reverse complement strand
TGTTAGAGGACAATTCTAAACCTTCAAGAGAACCTCAAAGAAGATTGAATCCTCCTATGATGGAGGTCGTGAAAAACAAAATTTTAAAATTGCTCGATGCTGGAGTAATTTATCCTATCACGGATAGCCGTTGGGTAAGTCCAATACATATTGTGCCAAAGAAATCTGGCCTAACTGTTGTTGAGAAAGAAGGAGGAAAAACAATCGCAACAAGACTGCAGAGTGACTGGAGAGTCTGCATCGAATACCGTAAACTGAATGCAGCCACCAGAAAAGATCACTTTCCACTTCCTTTTATGGGCCAAATGCTAGAAAGACTAGCTGGACGATCCCATTACTGCTTCCTAGATGGATAACCAGATTGTAATAGCCCCTGAAGATCAAGAGAAAACTACTTTCACTTGTCCCTTTGTAATAGCCGAAACGAGATTGTAATAACCAGATTGTAATAGCCGAAACGAGCGTTCCGGCCTTTGAAGTGAGCTTCCTTCACTAATTTGACCTTACTTCAAGTTTATATTTTCTGCTAGTTCAAATAGTTTGACCTTATTTCACTAATTTGCTCATAACTCTCTATATATAACTCCAAATAATTATTTTTAAACTATTGTGAAAAGTAGACTTCCATACCTTTTCATTGATATAAAGATTGTCTTATAAATCTTACTATATAATTTCTTATCAAGTCATAAAGTCATCTTTGTAACTAATTTTTTATAGATTGACATATCCGTACATTTTTATTTATAACTTAAGATTCTCAACTCCGAATCAAGATTTATTAACTTTTTTAAAAATTAAACATGTGAGGATTCAACATATATTAATATCAAGATTTATCAAAGAGTGTATAATATTCCACAAAATTTCTAATCAAGATGATTACCTTCTCTTAACAACGGTGAAGGTTTCACATCTTACTCGCTTTACCATCTACCTTTCCTCTTCACCTCAAACTTCTCCTTCTTCTCTTCTCTTACTTAACACTAATCTTGCATGGTAAGAAATGTTTTGTTTTTTGTTTGTAAGGAATTTTCAAGGAGAATAGAGCTTGTATTTATAGGAAACTTAATCAATTAAAATAGTTTGAGTGGAAAATTAGTGGGTATTTAGTGGGTTTTTAGTGGATATTTAGTGGATAATTAGTGGATAATTAGTGGATAATTAACTTAATTTAAGCGAAGTAGAAATTGACAAAATAAGTGTCAAAATTAGATTTAGGTCATTTTCGTATAAATACGATATTTTCGTACTAATATCGTATTTCCACGTATTTGTATTTCATCCATGTTTTGCATCTTTCCCTATTATATAGTCATACAAGCCTTTTAACCACGCAAAATAAATTATAACGTACGATAATTTACTATTCATGTTAATTATCGTGAAACTAAATTTTACGGAATTTTTCGGGTCCTTACACAAGGGTTATGATGTAAACTTCACCAAAGGACTGTGTGAAGTAAGGGATCTCAAAACGAATGAGATTAAGCTGATTGGGAGAAGACATGACAATGTTTACATTGTGGATTTCATGAACTCTTCACCCAATGGCACCACTTGCTTTCACACAAATGAAATAGAAAACGCACCATAGCTCTGGCACAAGAGACTGGTACATTTAAATTTCAAAAATCTTTCAAAACTTGCCTCGCAGAATTTAATTAGAGGTTTGTCAAAAGTTAAGTTTTGTAAGGACAAGCTATGTGCTTCTTGCCAACATGACAAGCAAACAAAGACAAGCTTTAAAAGCATCAATACTGATCAAACAGTAAGGGTGCTAGAGTTGCTGCACATGGATTGTTTTAGTCCAGTAGAGGTTGAAAGTCTAAGCAGGAAGAAATACACTTTAGTCATTGTAGATGATTACTCTGGGTATACATGAGTATTCTTCCTACACAAGAAAAATAACACATGTGATGTGTTAACAAGACATCTTAGACAAATCTCAACCGAAAAGGGTCTAGAAGTTGTTGCAATACGAAGTGATCATGGAACTGAGTTTGATCAATATGGTTTTGATCAGTATTGCAATGACCATGGAATTAGACACAATTTTCTGCACCTAGAACCCCACAACAAAATGGGGTTACAGAAAGGAAGAATAGAATCCTAATAGAAGCTGCAAGGACAATGCTATATGACTCTAAATTAGCTAAACATTATTGGACTGAGACAATAAATACAACATGTTATGTTCTAAATAGATGCCCTGTACACAAATTAGACAACAAGACTCCATATGACCTGTATAAGGGAAACACCCCATCTATAAGTTACTTTCACGTCCATGGATATAGATGTTTCATTCATATTAATGAGAAAATACATACTGGATTGGAAAATTTGGGTCAAAAGTAGATGATTGGATCTTCTTAGGATACTCTTCTGTCAGTAAGGCTTTTAGAGTGTTAAATCTAAGAACTGACACAATTGAAGAAACTATTCTTGTATCCTTTGATGAGTCTGACCTTGCAGACTCATAGGAAAAGAATGAAGAGAATGCAGTAGTGTATGCTAATGTGAATGCTGAACAGATTACAGAAGACCAACACACAACAAAGGAAACCACAAAAGAGTCTCCTGCAGTAGAACCTCAACAGGCGGCAGAAGAATTACCTTTTGTAGAGCCTCAACAGGTTGCAGAAGAGTTACCTGCAGCAGAGTCTCAACAATGAGATGTGGATGATGGAAGAAAAAGGAGAAAATGGACAAAAGATCATCCACTTGAGAACATCATAGGTAATGCAAATGATCCAGTGAGGACTAAAAGAGCTACTGCTGAGGAATGTCTTTCTACAAGCTTCATCTCAAAGGTAGAGCCTAAGAAGATTGAAAAAGTGCTTAAGGATAGTGACTGGATCAATGCCATGCAAGAGGAACTCAATAAACTTCAGAGAAATGAGGTATGACATCTAATCCCTAGACTTAAGAATTACCCTATTGTAGGGTGCAAATGGGTCTTCAGGAACAAAAGTAATGAAAATGGGACTATAATCAGGAACAAGGTTAGACTTGTTGCTAAAGGAAGGAATCACTTTTAATGAAACCTTTGCTTCTATGGCTGGACTTGAAGCCATAAGAATGTTCTTGGCATATGCTGCATTTATGGACTTTAAGGTGTATGAAATAGATGTTCAAAGTGCATTCCTAAATGGAAAATTTCATGAAGAGGTATATGTAGAATAACCATCAGGCTTTGAGGATTACAGGTATCCAGAATATGTCTACAGGCTTGACAAGGCCCTCTATGGATTGAAACAAGCTCCACTAGCTTGGTATAAAACCTTGTCAAGCTTCCTCAATGTTCACGGCTTTAAGAGAGGAAAAATAGACACAACCCTTTTCATCAAGCATCACAAGGATCATATTTTATTGATCCAAATTTAGGTTGATGATATCATTTTTGGAAGTACTGATGAGAAATTGTGTGATAGATTTTCCAAGCTCATGACATCTAAGTTCCATATGAGTCTCACGGGTGAACTCAATTACTTCTTGGGCCTTCAAGTGTAGCAATGTGATAAAGGCACTTTCGTAAGCCAATCTAAATACCTTGAGAATATGATTATAAAAAAAAAGTTTTCTTTGGAGAATGCCTTAACAATGAAGACTCCAATGAGCTCAACAATCAGAATAGACAAGGATTGGTCTGAAAAATCAGTTGACCAGAAGTTGTACAGGGGCATCATAGGATCTTTGGTGTACCTTACTGCCAGTAGGCCTGGTATCCTATACTCTATATGTTTATGTGTCAGGTATCAATCCAGTCCTAAGGACTCATACCTTACTGCAGTCAAGAGAATCCTAAGATATCTCAAAGAAACTTTTGACTTATGGTTGTGGTATCCTAAGGAATCTGGATTTGGACTAATGGGTTTCGCAGATGCTGACTTTGTAGGTTGCGGAATAGACCGGAAGAGTATAAGTGGATCATGCCAATTCCTTGGTTCAAGATTGGTGTCATGGTTCGGTAAGAAACAGTCAATTGTGTCAACCCTACTGCAGAAGCAGAATACGTTGCTGCAGTAAGCTATGTTGGATAGATCCTATAGATAAAGTCACAACTTTTTGACTATGGGCTAAGTATCTCTAGAACTCCCATCTATTGTGATAACTCCCATCTATTATGATAACACTTCTACAATTGCAATATCTGAAAATCCTGTGCTTCACTCTATGACAAAACATATAGATATAAGATACCATTTCAATAGAAATCATGTGCAGAAGGGTAATTTTAAACTAGAAATTATTCCTAGTAACAATCAAGTTGCTGACATATTCACAAAACCCTTAGATGAGTCCAAATTTGTTTATTTTAGAGGAGAATTAGGTATGCTAGACCTGAATGCCTAAAGCAATTATCTCTGAAATTACACGCTTTTGTGAACAAAGGCATTATTGCAGTAATGCTTGGATAGTTATCTTGCTGCAGTAATACTTAGACCCTACTGCATAGGATATATGGAACCAGTGTACTGAACGATCACATCATAATTACACTACTTTCAGATAACAGCAAATTTATGATCACGTATCACGTCCTGTCGTTTCATCTCATAATACAAGTTATATTATTTTCATATAAATAGGGACTCAGGATGTTTATCACTCTTCACAATTACCCTTCTGCAACACATTCTTGCTTGAAAGTTTTCTCAAACTCTGCCAACTCTTACTATGCCATCTGAAACCAAGTTTCAGATTGGTTCCATTCCAAATTTCCAATCACCTAACCCTGCTGGTGATGATATCAAACAAATCCTCAGCATTTTTTCCTTCACAGGATTGGATCTCATTTTGGGACACAAAGGAGTATGGATGATCCTGATGAAGGAGATCAAAACCATGAAAGGCCAAGGCAGACTCTCAATTGGATTAATGATCTACCAAATATCTGGAGCAAAGGAAACATGTTCAACTTACAACATTCTTTACTTCTTTAACCTTCAGATTACCCCACAAGCTATCCTATGTCGAATGGAATCATTTGAAGAGATCAAGTTCAAGTGCTAAATATGGGGATCCAGTAGGATGTAACAAGTCTCACATACATGGAGCTGTTGTCAAACTTGGATCTTACAGATGCATAATACTCATTATGAGAAATTTGTCTGCAGTAATGGTCAACCAAGGGAACATGACGTAAACTCTGATATATGGGGCATTCGTAGAAATGGTCAAGGAGAAAGGCGTATGCTGGTGAGCTGAACGACGAGTCAAGATTTTCAAAGGAGCAGATCCAGGATGCTATAAAAGTAACATGTTTATGACTTCAGAGTTTCCTTTTTGCAAATCTTACAAGGGGATGCGAGAAGGAATGCATTGCTGATCTGCAGACGACATCACTACTGCAGAAAGGTTCAAGCAACACTGCACCTACTAAGGGGGAGAGTCTACTGCACGCAAATCCTTCATTGATGAAAGAAAACAGGGGGAGAGTCTAACATCAAGTGCTAACGAGGAGAAACAATGATGACCCTATTACTCCGAAGAGACAAAAGCAGTAGAGTCCTGGGCTAACATGACTGTCCCAAAACTTTTGTATTTATCTTTTTTCAACAGATGTAATTTTAAACGAATATAAAAGAAAAGTTGTTTATCTTCTTTTTGTTCAGATAGAGTTTGCTATCATCAATTTAGGGGGAGATTGTTGAGTCAAATCCATGATATATAGAAATTGAGTGATAGGTAAACTCTAGTCTTAGAATGTCCCAGTATGTTCCAAGGTTGAGGCTCGTCTGCTTGGAAAGTGAGCCTACAATGGGTGCACAGTAAGGCTGGTTCAAGGAGAAATGTAGCAAAGCTGGTTCAGAGAGGAATGCAGTAAGGCTGGTTCAGAGAGGAACGCAATAAGACTGGTTCAAAGGAATGTAGTAAGGCTGGTAGCATTGAGGTCATGAGTAAAGAGACAGTAAGGCTTGGGCATTTGGGATTCTGCAGCAAGGAATGGTTGCTCCTAGATTGCTTCTAGTTGAAGAGGGTTACTACACCAATGCTGAAAGACAGTGAGGCTGAGTTCAACAGAAGGGTCTAGATGAAGACAACCTTGTTGTCTCACTGACTCTCGTTAGTGTGACAGTAGAGTTCGAAAGAGAGACTATTCACCCCCTTTCTCTCTAGTCTCACAGCAGCTATATCCGAACTTTTAGATGATTTACCTTTGAATTTTTCGAGTTTGGTCGAGGGTTTTGATGGGGTTTGGGAGAAAATTAGGGTTTGTGGCTTCTGATTTGAGAAAGGATGGATAAAACGAGTTATTTAAAAAAACAGATTGTGCCACTTTCACAGACATGAATATTTTCATGGGCATCAAAGTGGTTTCTAAAGAATTTCAATCTTGGGCATAGGGATCACTTTTTTTCTCTTTCACGGTCTAGATTCACGCTCTGCACTTTCACCGCCATGAAAGTGTCATTTTTTTGATTTTTTTTTCTATTTTGCACTTTTTCACTTAAAATCCAAAGAAAAGCTTAATTTAAGTCCAGAAATGTGAATTTTGTGACTCGAACAATAGAAAATGAAGTTGTTTGATCGATTTCGATGGATTTATTGAAAACACTTATTATTCGATTACGAAAAACAGGAAATCATGGGTTGTCACCCAGAAGCGCTTTGTTTAACATCGTTAGCTTGACTTAAATGAGCTTAATCATTGAGTTGATCATTGGTTTCTCAAACATGAATTTTGGAATCCACATTTGCAATGATCCATTAGTATTCTTTACAAACAAATTTTCTTCACACTTTTCTTTTCAATCCAAATTTTCTTGGTTTTACTTTGTTTCTTAAACTGTTTCATTCTTAAAGGAGTGCAAGAATTAAAAATTTTCTTTGAAAAGCACTAGGAAAAGCTTTTGGGATTTGAAATTCATCCTTTGATTGATCTTGTGAAAAGCTTTGTTGATTCTGGTCGAAACAGCGTCAGCTTCTTTGATTTGAATCACATTCTCGATTATCATTTGATTCTCTTCATTCGGAATAATTGACATTGATTCAATTTTATTTTCATAGAATGATGCATTGATTGGGCTCTTGAGTTGAGATTCAAGAAAATGTAGAATAGAATTCATGTCATAAGACGCCTCAACTAGGCAAAAACTATACTTCCTGGCTTAGTCATAAGAATTAAGCTAAGTTTATTTATACATCATTAGTCTAGAAACTTTTATTGCACTCAATCTTAACTTAGAATATCACCTTTGCGGTGGAATTACATCTCTTTCTAAGATTAGAATACCTTTCACACATAATCTACATCTAGCATCAAATCTTAGGTCAAACTTCTCCTTCACGTCTTGCTCCTGTAACAAAGAGAAGAAGAAAGACATAGCAAAATAATAACCTTGAGCTATATAGCTCAATAACGTGTCGGCCCCCTTATTAGGGATTACACGAGAGAAGAAGATAATAAAAGAAAGGAAAATGATCACTTAGATTCTTTGTTCCAGCACTCTAGAATTATCATGCCAATCTGGCATTCACAATTATCATCACAAGCATACCAATGATTCACCCTAGTCACATAAGCACACTTAATACCACGTAACAATGCTCGAAACCATGGGTCCGTCGTCACTCCAGACGTTATCGATTTCATTTACTACCGTCATACTATTTATGGTAATGACAGTCAAGACCTCCATATCAAACAAACTGAGACAAAGACACTGTGACGCGATAGGTCCCCAGTCCAAGTCTCACGCACTGCTACACTCAATAGTTCACTCAAGAATTTGTTATACTTACCATCATGTCAATCACACAGAGCCGACAGACAATAGATACCCTCAATGTTATAATTGTGTCCTTGGCTAGACTTATTCAATTTCATAGATAAGCTTTATTTAGTTTTAGCAAAAGGGACATCCGCGAAAGGGATAATGAAAAAATGTCACCACCAAGTCACTGTATAACACATGCAACAAACACAACGCTCTTTGTGTTTTGTACAATGGAGTCATCTCACCAATTATTGATTTACACTCTTCCACACATTCATCCTCATTATACCAGCAAATAAGGCACAACACACACCATGCAACAACACTCCACAGCACTCAGTATTTAGCACACAGCACACAACAGTTACAGTCAGTATTTTACGTCAGCCATATTTAGTGACTACGTCCAAACATTTCAATGTATATTATTATACTCATGATATAATAATAAGCATCGCCACACACAAAGAATCTAAACGTTACCTTTTATCATAGTTCTTCACGTGCACACATTCACCCTCGTGCTTAAGTGACAACGACCAGCGTCTTCGAGTTCTATAATATAATAGGATCGTGTATTAAGACACACTCTTGTGCATGAGGTTCACGTTATGGAGTTGAGCATTAAACGACACGGTCCGTGCGGCTTGAAGGACCATAATCGTTACCCATAGTAAAACGGTCCGTGCTGACACAACACGCCCCGTGTTCCCTCACAATCTGGGAAAATGGCTTACTGTCCATAATGACACGGCCCGTGTTGTTTCACAATCTGAAAAATGGCTTACTGCCCATAATGACACGGCCCGTGTTGATACAATACGGCCCGTGTTCCTTCACAGTCTGAGAAATGGCTTATTGCCCAACATGACCATTCGACGCATTTAACTCTATAACTTCACGTATACAACTCCGAAAATCATTTTGTAAATTCTACATAAACTACACTCTATAACCTTTCCATGGAATTAGGGTGTCAATCATGAAACTTTACCAATAATAGCAGTTTATTTGTTCAAGTTTGTATTTTCTGCTAGTTCAGATAGTTTGGCCTTACTTCACACATTTGCCCATAACTCTCTACATACAACTCCAAATCTAAATTTTTAAACTTTTCTGGAAACCAGACTTCAAGACCTTTCCATTTATGTAAGGATCGTTTTCTAACTTATTTTGTGTAATTCCAGATCATGTCATAAATTCAGTTCTATAACCAATTTTTTTATAGATTGACATACCAGAATATTTTGATTTATATCTTGAGATTCACAACTCCAAATTATGAGTCTTTTACATATATTAATATCAAAATTTATTTCAGAGTCTATGATATCCCATGAAATTTCTAACCTTGTAATTATGCTGTCCAGAATCTCAAAAATTGATTTTTCTTCATTCATGGTTTCTTCATGTTTTTTGTTCATACAAGTTCTTATGATTCCAAATCTATGTCGAGACAAGATCAAACAAGTGATGCTCACCTTCACTTACCATGATCATCAATGATAATGATAAGCTCTAATGAATGACGGCTTGAACCGTGAGAGGTGTTTGATGAAGAGGCCGAGCTTTGACCATCTTGCTCCTTTCCTTTGGTTTTCTCCCTGTATGTTTAGTATAGAGAAGGGAGAAGAAGATGGAAAGGAAGAGAAGTTAAGATGATGAAGATGGAGTAAAGTGAGGTGACATGCCGTGGTGGTGGAGATGGTTAGGAGAAGTGGGAGTGAGTCGAAGAAGTTGTGTAAAGTGGAGGGAAGTGAGAAATAATTCTCATAAATTTGTATGACGGGGTTTAATTTACCCGTAATTAGTATATTTTCATCATAATTTCGACAAATAAATTTTATAACCTCGTCAAATAAATTATGACGTTCAATAATATTTTTTTTAATAGTCTAGAAAATAAATTATCTCAAATTTTTTGGATCTTTACATTGATAGATAGATAAGGACATCAAATTGATCAACGCACCTAGGTTAAGCATGAATTTGAGAATTCCTTGTTTTTGATGGAACAAGGGATTGTGAATATTCCTGAATCTTCTTGCTTTGATCTATCATTCTTAATTTCATCAATTTAACTACACTTGTATTCTCTCTTGGATTCAAAGGTTGTGAGGGTATCTTGGTTGACAAATGAGCTCGGAGTTGGCCAACTTCAGTTGCTAGCTGACCAACTTGGTTTTTCAGACTTTGAATACTTGCTTTTGTTTTGAAATTCATTGTGCTTGCAGCAAGTTGTTTCAATGATTCTTTCAGAGATGTATTTTGATTTTGATTTGCATTCTGATTTTAAGGAGGTTGATTAAACTGATGATTTGGATTAAAACCAGATGGTGGTTGATTAGGTGAAAAAGGTGGACGCAAAATTCTTGGAGGATTGCTCTAATGGAAATTAGGATGGTCTCTAAACCCTTCACTATATGTGTTCAAGAACGGATTATACTTTCTTTGGTTTCATGGTGGACCAGAAAAATTACCAACGGCATATATAGTTTCAGTTTCAAAACGAGTAGAACAAGCATCAAGAGGGTGTCCTATAAAGTTGCAAACCGCATAGTTTGACATCGGAATTCTTATTAAGAACTTAATTCAACATGTTCATCATTGTGTCAAGTTTGTATTCATATGAGTTTGTGCTTAATTTATTTACTTTCTTTCTTTGATCATCATCTCTTGTTAAAAAGGATTGACTATTTTCGCAGCGATGGGTGCTTTATTGACTAAAGCACCACCAGAAGCGACATCTATCATTGATCTATGGTGTGAAGTAAGACCTTCATAAAAATACTGAATTAAAAGTTTTTTAGAAATTTGATGATGAGGGCAAGTTGCACAAAGACGCTTAAAACGTTCCGAATATTCATGTTGACTTTCAGTTGAAGATTGACGAATATCATAAATCTTCTCCTACTAATCCTGTAAAGATCGGTAACAGTTAAACAAAGTCATAATTCAGTTTAAAAGCTACTTCAACAGTAGGAAACATAATGCAAAGAGGTTCTCCCTCCATAGTAGGAGCAGCTAAATCTTTTAAAGTTCGTTCATTCTCATTTGCATTCACATTCGCGTTAGGATTTGCATTCATGTTCGGATTCACATTCTCATTTGCTTTTGCAGCCATATTGAAATTAAAATAAGGAGCAGTCTCATCGGAGGTAGTTGAAAAATTAGAAGAAGAAGAACTAGCCGAATTTTTACATTGAGGTGAGGATGTCGAAACTCTACAGCTTCAAAATTCATCACCGTCTCCCAAACATTAGCTTGAATCTTCTTTCCTCTTCTCAATTTCATGCATTGAGATCACTTCTATGTTGTACATGTAAAACACAAAAAAGAAAAGGAATAACTAAAACGATGATAGAAATAATTCACCAATTGAAAATAATATATTGTAGTTTCTTCTCTTCCTCGACAACGGCACCAAACTTTTATAGGACATGACTCGTCGCAAAGCACATAGAGTCGATCCCACAGAGAGAAGATACTATATGAATGAAACTATGCTCAATTACGAACGCTTCCAGAATGATTCCTTATCATTTGAAGTTGTGGGGATGATTATAATCATTATGAACTAAAAATTATGAATTACTAAGGTTGTAAACAATATATGATAAAATAATTAGGAACATGTACATTTCACCATGGTTTAGAGCAATCATTGACTTAATCATGATTTGAGGTATAGTATCAGGTTGTGATTATTATTACATAATAACACACACATGACCTAAATTGATCCAATAAGAATATTGCGACACTCACATGAACAAAAAAGAAACTAAACTAAGCAACCTAATTCGTTCACATGGAACATAGATCGAGTCATACCTCATATTATATGAAAGAGTTCATCATAATAACAATGTGATATACCAATCTACGTTACGCATCAAAAGAGTTCAGTACATTAACCTAAATCAGATTTGCTTCGTATCAACCAAAAAGAATTATGATTAAATGCTCAACTGAAACTATGAACTAAGATAGGTGATGAAGCTACTCAATTCACAACTTCAATAATTTATCCAATATCGCATCCGTCACTATCTAAATCAGCTTTAAGTTCATGTCCCATCTCATGCATCATATTCATGGATCCATCCACATGTCCTAACCAAGAAACTACTTAATAATCAAGAATAAAGACATAGATAACATAAACAAAGAATGAATAACATGAATCATGAGGAAATAAACTTGAATTGAAAAAGTAACAGAAACAAATGTTGATGATGGTTCTGCTGGAATAGCTACGTCTCTGGAAATGAATGTACGAACATCAAACAACGAACTATGATCTTGAAACGAACTAATCTAGCTAAGATCTCATGATCAAAAAGTGGAAAAGCAATTGAAAGTGGAATTTCTACCTAAAACTAATCTAAAAAAGCTCTCTAACTCTCTCAGAAAATGTTAGAATACAGAGAGAATATATATAAAAAAAATACACGTGTTTTGAACCCCACAAAAATCGTAACAGAAATGTGTTTTCATCAAGCAGAGTTCACGGGCATGAACTTTTTCACTGGCACTCAAGGCATGAAAGTGGCATTTTTCAAACTTTAAACTCTTGATTCAAACTCTTCATTATCTTCTTATCTATACTTCAATCAGCAGAAAACGTTCACAAAAGATCCAAATAGCTTTAAATTGCATACTTTTGTATGTTGTCACCCCATTTGACTCCAGCTTAATCCAAAATATCTTTAAACTCTTTCCCTGTCAATAAAAATAAAAACAACAACAAAAACCATACCAAAAGTACAAAATATTATAAAAATAACTAAAAATGACACAAAAAAAAAACAATAGGTAAAAGCCATAGAAAATATGCATAAAAATGTGTTTATCGGAGCCAGAGGTGTCACTTCCTTTAGTTATTATTCAGCCCACTTAGCAGTATCATCATGTGACCTTAAAGGAGAAGCTTGTGCAGCTTGAACAAAAATCTATGGAACGTCACCATGAGTTGAGGGGTCGCTTAAGTCAATTCATGGAGCATCAAGATAGAAGATGGCGCATGTACATGGAACCTCAAAGCTATAACATCCACTGCTTTCAGGCTCAGACAAAATTCGAGAGGTAGAATTCTTTGATTCAAGGGTGAACTACAGTGTCCTTCCCTTTCCCACCCATATTTGATGAGGAGCAGACCTGATGCTTTGGCTTCAAGTAAGTCCTATGCGCTTTATTGTTTTATCATATTGAGGAGAATGTTAGTTTTAAGTTAGAGGGGAGATGTTTATATTTTTTCGTTTTGTTATATTTTCCTTTAGTTAGAGGAGAAATGCTCAGACGAAGATTGAACGAGTTGACAAATTAATAAGAGCATGAATAGTTCTCTAGAGGAATCTTGACTTGTTACCCACAACAACCCTAGTATGGAGCGCATTTGAACTCTAGTGGTTAGTTGAATATTTTGCATCCCTCTGGACAACCTGATTTTGATATTTGGTGGGTTAGTTGTTGAGTGTGACATTTATAGTGTTAAGCCACATTTGGATTTTTATGCACATTAGTGCTTAATGAAAGAATGGGTGTATATGATATTGTTCATGTGTATGCTGGTTGTATTATTTAGGTTGACACTTTTCCTGTTTTATGACTATGAGTGTGGATATGATCCTCATGTTCATTTTGGGTATGGTGAGAGGTGTCTTATTTAGGTAATGGTTTAGTGATATGAGGATGGGTTCATGCAAGTGTGTCGAGGGAACGATATGAGCTGGCTTGCAGAAAATATGAGTTATGACACTTGATCTATTCGTTGTTAGAGTTTGGCATGTTATATCGGTCTTGTTCCTGCTTGTGTAATTCTTTTTGTTCTAATTGCTTGAGCGCAAGCAAAGGATTAGCATGGAGGAATTTGTTAGACATATATTTATGCAAATTTTTCTTGATTAATTGCCTTTGTTTTTATCCTTTTTCGTGTGATATCTAGTTATTCTAGTTTCTTTTATGTTTTTGTCATTGATATGCATGTTTGTTGTGTTTTCTTTGTAGGTTGACTGTTTTAGAGCTTAATTTGTTAGATTTGATTGAAAAGGAGTTAGGATTGGATTTTCTTATTGAGCGAGATAGATTTGCACATGTTTATGTTGTGTTTGATGATTCCATGGTGTTGATATCATATATGGACGAAGTGGAGCTGAAATCATGAAGACTGAAAACTATACTTTCACAGTCTGGCTGCCCGTGATTATTTTCACGGTTATGAATCTGGTTCAATAGATTTGTTATTTTCTATTCAATTTTTGTGGGTTTTGAATGCCTTTGAATTCCCTATATAAACCCTCTTTCAGTGTCGTGTAACTCATAGATAGAACCTCATTTTTCTTTATTTTTCTCTGATTTCTAGGTCTACATTTAGATCTCAATTACGATTCTCGAAGATTTGACTTTTGTTGATGTAATTCCAGAGTTATTCTTCATATTTCATGATTAGATCGTGGTTGTTTTAGTTGTAATCGAAGATGACGAATTGGAGCATTGGAATTCATTGTTGGATTATGTTGATGATGGGTTTGTTTGTTCCTTTCCTTTGTCTTACTTGTTTCGTTTTAATTATGATTGAGTAGATCGTATAGCGAGGATCATGTGAGGGATTTCGTGGTTGTGGAATGACGAGGCAATTTGGTTTTATTGATGTGAATGGAGAAGAAGTGGATTGTGAATATTTCTTGTATTTATCATATGTGTTTCATGATTCTATCCTAGAGTAGCTAACTAGGGTTGGTTAAGTTCCACTAACGCAATTATTGAACTCTTTTGATCATATTAATAGCAACCTAGGTTGAGTGAATTATTGATCTCCATTAATATTTATTCAAACTAGGAGAAACATCACGACTTAGGGTTATGTCTTGGTTAACTTTTTAGTTGGCATATAAATACCTTAAGGAAAGTTAGAGCTTAATTCAAGAAATAGATTACTAGGATTGATTTGCACTCTTGCAAATTGCCTATGATATGTCTTCTTGTCAATGTCTTAATATTCTTATTGGACAATAATAGAATATAAAGGAAATTGCATGTCTAAAAGTTTCCTAAAAACTCTATTCATATAGAACTATTCACAATGTTATGTAATGTTGCCTATGATTTGTTCCATATGCTATGAATGATCACATATGTTGCTAAATTTTACGTTCGCTACATTGTTAATTACCAATGATCTTTTATAATTAACCTAATCTATACATTCTTAATATACTGATGAGCTCGTATATCAAAGAAATGAATTGAATAGGATCAAGAGGGCATGCCAAACACATATAGCAATGAGTTTAAACTACATAGGTTTATATACAATCAACCAATAACTATTCATGATAATGAGCTCAAATCATGATATGTTACTTGCTATCAAATTCAATCACTTAGCGTGATCAATAGTTAGGTCATGACATCAACAGGTAGGCAATCTAATTGATTTCACAACATATGGATAATTAAGTTCAGATTTCATGCATCATTCAATCATAACAAATCTAGTTTAAGTCGATCTAAGTCATCTCATGATCCTATTACACTAGAACTACGGTAATCTATCCCTACTAATCGTCTACTCACTCAAGTAAGCATCATCATAACATTCATCATCAATTCATGCATCGTAATCATTATAAACAACAAATAAACGATAGGATAAAGCTAGTAGATGATTGAAGAATAAAAATCCAACAATAAAATGATGAGATCCAATGTCAAATACACCTTGATCCAATCCATAAAGATGTGTGAAGAACAAATCCGGACTTTGGTCATCACAAATCCCACAAAAAAACCCTAGAAAGTTCCACCTATTTTGATAAATAATGTATATATTTATAGAAAAACACAAGACCCTAGTAAATCTAAATAAAATTAGCAAAATTTTGTAAAATCTTCTTGTTCACATGAGTGACATGGGTGGTCACGACCGTGATCATCGTGACCTTTGAATCTAGAACTTCTGACGTGAGTATAGACAGTGTCATGGCCGTGAGAGGGTTGTCACAGTAGTGACGGACCCTGAAACAGTCGAAAACAACATTTTTTAACGTCAAACTCTGTCTTGATCATATGATGTACCTTATGTAACCCCCATATCATCATAAAAAACTTCAAACGACATCGTTTTCACCCTTAAAACTTTCTTGAATCATCATCTACACGTCGTTTTACTTTTATGATTCATCCACGCCCAAAATAGACTCACACGTATCGGTTTCGCTCCAAAACAAATCCAACGCCTTTGAACATCTTTGCCATCATCTAATGCACGTGACCATCATCAGAAATCACCAGAAATCATCGAAACCATCATTAACAATCATCACACTTCATCTCGATCATCTTCAAGCATTTTTCATCCATTTTCATGAATCATCGAAAGTCACTTCTCACTACAAAAAAAGGCGATTTTACGACGACGAAAAATTGCGACGAATTCCTTCCGTCGCAAAAGGTTGTCTACTACGACGGATCCGTAGCAAACAAAAAAAAATGAGAAAAAGAAAATTAAAAAAAAAAGAAAATTAAAAAAAGAACAAAATTACGACGGAAAGTCAATATCCGTCGTAAACATAAAACAAAACTACGATGGATTCCGTCGCACACATACATAGGCAAAAATTATGAAAAAATATTAAACGCGAATTAAGTCTATGCGACGGATTCCGTCGCAAAATCACGCTTTATGCAAACTTTTCTCCCCAAATTTTTCCTAAGTGTTGTGAAGAAAGCATATCTGTGACGGGTCTGTCGCAACAACATAATGTTTTGCGTCGGATCCGTCACAGTACACTTAGAAAAATTTTATTATACGATGTTATGTTTAAGATTGTTCAGGAAAAATACGTCAAAATGTGTAATAAAATATAAATTTCATTAATATTTCATTAATAAAATTTCATATTATATATTATGGATTTACTTATTGTACCTAAATTGTTAATGTATCAAAGGTATATAAGACACCAGTGATAGCTTAATTAATAATTCGATTATTTGTTATATTGTAAACAATGATATAGATGATTTATATCTCGTATGTTCTTTTGTGATATTTAGATGACGAATGTAAGGTTTTAAAGTTCGTCCGTACGGTTAAGGGTTAGGGTTTAGGTTTAGGGTTTAGCGTTTAGATTACTTTTAGTAATTACATTAACGCGATGGCTTCCGTCGCGGATGTCAATTTCTACGATGGATTCCGTCGCAGGTATTAAGAAAAATTCAATTAATGATTTTTACGTATAAAATAATCATGATACATGTTACAGTTTGAAATCATTACCTAAAATTAAGATAACTACAAGTTAAAAGATTTGTATGCATTTCAAGTGAAAAGTTTTCATTAATTTAGCGACAGAAAATTGTAAGTATAACAAAGATATATAAGACATAAGTGGTAGCGTAATTAATCTTTGGATTATTTGTTATCTTTCAAATAGTGACATTTGGATGATGAATATAAGGTTTTGAAGTTCGGGTATAGGGTTAAGGATTAGGGTTTAGGTTTAGGTTTAGGGTTTTAATGAAGTTTAATAATTACATCATTGCCACGGATACCGTCGTAGAATTAATGTGTTGCGACAGATTCCGTCGCAAAGTATATATTTTACAACGAAATCCGTCGCTTAGTATTAAATAATATATATAATTTTACTTCGATATATATTAATTTTTTAAAAATATATAAATGTTATTTGCGACGGATCCGTCGCATAGTAAGAAAATTTACAACGGATACCGTCGCAGAACTAGGTTATTTTTACTTGCGACGGAATCCGTCGCAAAGTTCAGTGTATAACTTCACCAGCCGCCGCCTTCCCTTTCCTTTTTCCTCTTCCTCTCCGCCTCTCTCTCCCCATCGCCGCCACAGTCCCCTGCCATCCCCGGCCGACCTCCCCGCCAACGTGCAGCCGTCCCGCCAACACCGCCACCATCATCGTCACCACGCGCAGCCGTCTTCTCTCTCCCCATTGCGAACACCCACGCTCGTCGCCATCCTCAGCCGGCCCGCCAACACCACCGACGCGAACACCACCATCCTCAGTCGGCCCGGCAATACCGCCACCGACATCGCCACCACGCCACTGCCCGGATTCGAGCCACTCCCCATATTCGGGCCACACTTTCCCAAGGTCAATTATTCATAATTTTCTTTTTTTTTAACAAATAATATTTCATTCCATATATGTATGTATGTTGATTAGTGTATCATCGGGTCGACGACATGGATCATTAATCATCATTTAAACGAACCAGACTTGATCAATTGTTTTAACTTTTTGATCGTGATTGGACGTAGGGGACTTTTTGGAGTAAAACCTTGTTGCTACTTGCTTTGACATGATGTCATATTGCCATGGCTATAATTGAAGATGAAAGTCCAAATTATCAAGAGTAGTTTGTAAAGTATCAGCACAATCAAACTTTAACAATCATTGAGG
>JAOVYX010019651.1:0-18170 GCA_035668315.1 Drosera spatulata | reverse complement strand
CTTCCACTTCTACATTTAATTCTATATTTATAGAGTGAAGGTGAGTGCTCATAAATATTAATTTGACGTGTAAACGATAACACGCATCACATGTTGCGGGACGATCAGACGTGATTTGATATAAAAACGAGACTTGTATTTATACACATAGAATAATAAAAAATATATATATGTTGTATTTTTTATGGGACGAAAAGAGGACAAAGGATTAGAAGAATCAACCACTAAAATTGCCATCGTGCTTTCCCACAACATCAATCTAATCAAATCCAAATTACTATCACAAAAATTGTTAAGAATTGTAAATTCAGTTTCTCGATCTAATTAATGACACAAATGAGCATTAATTCTAGTATACTGAAATTCTTTTTTCTTTTTTTTTGTTTATAATAGTATACTGAAATTCTGTACAACCATTATTCATACACTCAAATCCCCGGTATCCACTCTTGTATTGTACTTATTCTGTCCCATACAGCTTGTAATCAATTGATTTGACACATATATCGATGTAAAATTTGACACCTATATAATGATAATCAAACTTATTTTTTTAAATTTATCTTGAGACATCAATTATTATGTAAATTACGTATTTCAACCTAATACATAGTATGGGACGATCAGACATGATTTGAATTAAAAATAAGACTTATATTTATATATACAGAATAATATAAAATACTAGAGGAAATATAAAAGTAATACTTCTACATATATTATGAGTATATTTGTTGTATGATTGCGCTTGAACACTTCTACTATTCTCAACTACTAGGCCTCAGGATCCTTTCCTCTTGTACTTCTTCTGTTTCATATTTATTGAAACGTTTTAATTCGATACGATGATTTATATAAATATTAAATTTATATGGATTTTGATGAAGAATTTTTTTTTATGATAGTGGAGTTTATTATACCACTTGTGAGAGAAGATAGTGAATATACTGTAATAGATGGGATTGATTTGGTATTTTTTAATGTTAAAAGGTTCCCAAAAAAGAAAAGGTTGTAATTTTTTTTAAACTGATCAAATAAAAAAACGTTACGATTAATATAGTACAGAGGAGGGAGTACATGATTCACGGTTTATCAATCCTTTCTAATCCTACAGCAATACCAAAATTCATACTAACAAAAATGGAATATGAAAAAAAAGTGGAATATCATTTACAAGAAGAAGCAACAAAAATAATCATATACTCTATGATCAGCATCTGCATAACCAGAGGAGCCACCGCCACAGCCACCGTAGATCTCCCCAAAGCGACCATGGCTTCTTGATGACTTCCTCGAATACTCACCAAATGTCGTGCAACTCACCGTCGTATGATGATGACTCCCAGTGGTCAACAACCTCTCCTTTACCTCCCCAGGCAACCTTAGCGTGTACTTGTCAATTTCGCTCTCTTTATCCCTATGCTGATCGTTATCATGATCAGTCCTAAGTATCGAATGTCCTGTTGACCGTGACCTGGAGAACTGCACCCCCGTTCCATTCCCCTTCCCGGCCGCCCTCACTGCGCCCTGGGTGGCCTCATCTTCCTCTTTTATCACGATCCTGACGCAGTCATGATCACTCCCTGGCGCTTCACTGTCCACATCATTTGTTGGGTCCATCGTCGTTACGTATGTACCTTGACATGACTTAGTATCATCGTCTTCGTCTCTCGTTCCATCAAGCCCACGACGGCAGACAGGGCAAGAATGGTGTGACTCGAGCCAGAGATCAATGCACTCCTGGTGGAACACATGGCAGCACTGCGTCAGCAACCTCAGAAGATCTTTATCGTCGAACTCACAC
Organism: Drosera spatulata; assembly: GCA_035668315.1. NCBI lineage: Eukaryota > Viridiplantae > Streptophyta > Magnoliopsida > Caryophyllales > Droseraceae > Drosera > Drosera spatulata. The sequence goes on along the minus strand of JAOVYX010019651.1, from coordinate 16,366 downwards.
AAACAGATGGCACATTCTAGGCCGTATTTCTCCCTCCGGTACCCCTTCACCGATGAATATGGGAACGTAGGGAAAGAGCTGATGATAGATGGGTCGAGCCCAGGCGGTTCTTCATCCACAGTCCCGGGTGCCTGTTGTACGTTGTTAGGGTCACTTAGGACGTTCTCCATAAAACATTTGCAAAAATACAAGGTGAAAAAACCCACGAACAACAGAACCATTATAAGGATAGTCAGGACCGCAGTCACCGGTGGTGGCGCATAGACTTGCGGTGGCGATGGCGTTGGTGGTGTCGTTGGTTCGACAGCGGCGGAGATGAACATGGGTGGGATGTGCACGGTTTATCTGGCCTAGTTGGGCCCATACATTTGGTGGTGGTTTTTGGTCGTTTTCCTGGAAATCTTTTGTGTGTTTGGGTGATGAAACAATGTCAACTGAGGATAGAAAGGAAAAGTTTGTGTAGGAGCTCAAAAAGAGGGTAGCCTAGTTTTGGAAAGGGGTGGGAAAGATGTGTGGATTGGAGTTGATAATTTGAGCGAGTTATTCGTAATCATGGTACAAATTAAGCATATACGTGTTCGTTAAGTTTATCATGTTATATGAGAACCTTTTGGATTCGGCCGATTAAGGAAAGTCTCCCCAGAGTGTGTTTTTCTTCCTTAATACGACATTAACCAGAATTTCTGCTTTATTCATTCCGCTGACCCAATGTTGGTAGAAATGCAGCATTCTGTCGCTCCCGTTAATTGGATGGCATTTATATTTCATCATTTAATGAAAATTACTTCCAATTCGGTCGTACAGGTTATGTATCAGAACACAAGAGTGAATCAAGGGTCGTAAACAGGGTATTGATTTGTGTTACTAACAACGAGAAAAACCAAAGTTACCTGAATTTCATGTCGTTCATATTGTTGTTCACTACACTGAATTTGACCAAAGAAGGATTGAAATGAATTTGACCAAGAAAGGATTGAAACACCAAGGTGTTGTACATTAGAAGCACATGCAGTGTAACATTTCAGAAATTATCTCTTACATATATCGTTCCATGGAACAGGGTATTCATACGCAAGATTCATAGATGCATATATGCTGAGTCTCCGAAGCACCAGACATGGTGCTAAAGGATAATCCAAGCCTACTGAAAATCTCAAAACATCGAAAATCTTATCGACATTTTCCCAAGAACTTCAGGATCTAATTGGAACCCTAGGTTCACTAGGGTATGGTTTGTCGGTATTGTGACTTCAGAACATCGATTATACACACAGAAGCTTTGGCTTCATCAAAGGATTCTGTCCTGGAGATCGGTCATCAAAGATGATGCCAGGAAGCTGAGCTTTTTACCCGTCTCTCCGGCAATATTCTTCAAAGACGACAAATCTTGCTGTGCCTGTCGAACATGAAAAACCATGGCAAAATTTAGAATCATGGTATTGACGTTCAACATGCAAACAGCATGAGCGAAACATCAGAGCTAAACGATGGCAGCACATTGGTGGGCCCCGACTTGTATTTCTCGCAAATTCTCTCGTTGTAAAGCTGAGAGATCCTACACACCCATCTCCTCAGCCAATGTTTTTCTCAGTTTCTATTATTTGGCAAAGCTATTCTTCGTCCCCTCATTTCACATAGAGGGTATAACTATAACACTGACATTCAATCAAGCCCAGTTCTTGTGGCTCTCAGTTCCGAAGTTCCATTTGTGTGCAATATGTTACCACGCAAAGGGAGAGAGTGTTTTCTTCAAGATTCAAGCAAGTGACCAATACACTATTAACAAAAATACACGACCAATGGGGCCAAGCTCATCCCTCAAAATGCTCAATACAATGAAAAACACCAAGAAATTCAGATTATTCAATCATACGATCACTCAAAAGAATGTTACATGACATCATGGGCGGCAACAGCTCTAAGATAACTAGCAGTTCAATCAACATCATTTTAACAAATATATAAGCATAGAGCAACCAGGTATTGTCAACTGAAGAGCTTGTACCCTCGAACCCTAAGTACCTAAACCTAAGCACCTGGAAAAATAACCCGCTGCTTCAATCAACATCAACTATAAGAGGAACTGCCAGGAAAATGAGCTTGTACCTGGAAGGATAATCGATTAATCAGGTCGCTGGCAGAAATATCTAGTGCGGAGTTATCAGAACCATGTCCAAAAAGATCAGCACTTGAAATGGAACTCGACCCCTGGAAAATAGGAGACCTTTTAAACAGTACATCCTTGAAAATTGGACACCAGAAGTACAGGAACGGTTCAACTTGTACAGCGGAATGGACAACTAAGGTACTGTCCAACAAAGGCCAACCTGTGCATCGAACCGTAACAAAACAAGTTTGGACCAATCAAGAGCATAGAGTCCAATTCTTCTACACACATCCACTCGGATAACCAGGAAAATGATGCCATTCCGAGTTGAGAACCAATGTATACAATTACCCAGTATCAAACGAGTTTGGATTTAGCAGGGTCTGGAGAGCAAATTGTACGCAATTATACCAAGCAGAACTAGAGATGGTTTCCATCAAGACTTAAAACTTGAAACCAGGACATTCATGCCAGGGTGCCAAGGTGAGCATAATCTTATGACCAAATTAATGACTTTAGTGGCAAGCATTTCTTTTTCAAACAACTTCCACTGCATTCGCTCCATTGATTGTTTCGACAACAGTATTTCTGAACTTTGACCAAAATAAACATTAAAGAAGCATTTTTAAAAAAAATCTTGAAACACAACTACTACACTCCCCTCAGAGCCACGATAATTTTCACCCTCATTGGATGGCAGCTTTAACAGGCGCAACACATGCCAAGAACTAAGAGGTTTGCGGCCTAGGGGGACTAACCTCATCCAAACAGTATACATAGTGCAAAGTTAAAATAAGACAAATGAAAGATGAATTACGATACTAACTTGTAGTGAAATTAAAATACTATTATAGCTTCATAAGTTACCGATGAATACCAACTGTTAGTAAGCACATAGAAGCTAGATATAAGAAACTATATATATTAACAGATAAGCAGATAAGTAGTGATGTAGTGCACCACAAAGCTCAACTTCAATCTAAGGAGGGAGAACACATGCATAACGTCTCCTATTTGAACTAGTCTTTGTCTTTCCAATAAGCCTATTTGCACTAACCTACATCGAGGTCTAGCAGGCATAATACACGACACATATCTGCACGCATCCCCTTCAAATCAACGCTATTAACAAAGAAGTGAAGCACAAACACACAAAATAAAGAGAAGTTGGGGAGAGGGGAGGGTGGGGGTGTCCCATCATAAATTTCTTCTTCCATATGTCACGCAGACACCATAACTGACATGTCATCACAGTTATGTGAACCATTGTAACCAAACGGCAATTTTGGTAAAATACAGATAAGAAACGATTTTTTTTGAAAACCCAAAATAATTTTAAAAAAGCTAGGTTTTCCAAAAACCCATTCAATTTCTATTTTTCCTTCGACCTCTTCCTCCTCTTCCTCCAAACGGCGGCAGACCAAACGACAGTCCACATCAACTCCGACCAACTTCTCCAACACAGGCAACAGCTCCGACTTCTTTGACCCTCTTCCGACTACTTACACGGTACACAATGTCTCATTTTCTCTCTTTTTTTTCTTTTTCTTTCTTTCTCCCTTCTATTTTACATTCTGGAGCTGTTTGAAGTGAATACTGAGATTGGAGTATTGTTGGATTGCTTGTTAAAGTTTTGATTTTGTTCTATTGGGTGAAGGGAACTTGCTATCTATTGCGTGAACTTTCTCTTTGACGGGAAGATTCATGAGATAGATGGCTTCAAGCTGGAGACCTGGTAATAAGACACGGAGACATGGTAATAAGATTCATGTTCCGAACTTAACTATTGAGATACATGTTTACAATTTGGATTTCATGTTGTCGATTTACCTATAGATTTGAAGATGGAACAGCCGATGATGCTAAAGAGCTCTTGATTTCGATATTGTTTTTTATTAAGAGGTCTGTAAGTTTGATTTTGATATTTAATTTTGATATTGTTTTTGAGGTGCTAATCATGTCTGCACACACTGTAATATTGTTTCATTTCGTCTTTAGTTGAAGTACTGGACTGCCATTTGATGTTAATTTATTTTACTAACAGAACTTTGGTGTTGATTTTGAGTTGATTTTGATTTTCATTGGACAGAGCTTGCAAGATGCCTAGAAAAAAGGATAAATTTTGGGAATATGTGAAAGACGAAGTAAAACTAATTGGTGCCAATTTTGCAACCAAACATTTGGAGGGACTATAACAAGAATAAAGTATCATGTTGCAAAGGTGACACAAAGAGATGTGAGACCCATGTCCAGCAGTGCCAGATTCTGTTTGGCAACAAGCACAAGAAGTGGTACTACAGCTCGAGGAAGGACGTAAGAAGCCAAAGCTATCGTCCGGTGAGCATAGTGGCATTGGGAGCTCATCCACTGTTTCAGCTTCACAGCCATCTCGAGATACCATCTTTAAACCTTTTGTGGGTTCCGGATCTGGATCTACGGGACAAGTGAAAATTCAAACATTGATGAAGAAGAAGGAAAAGGAGGTGGCAGATCTAGCAATTGCAAAGTTTATAGTTTTGAATAACATTTCTTTCAATGTGTTGAGATCACCAAACTTTCAGGAAGCGTGAGGGGATCTCAACTCATGGTCCAGGCTATAATCCACCTTGCAGTGAGACACTGCGAACGAAGTTACTTCAGTCTTTTAGGGAGAGGCAACATTGTATGTCGAAGAGATGAAGAAGTCATGGGCTTTATCCGGTTGCACCATTATGTCAGATTCATGGACTAATGATAGAAAGATTCATGGATTAATGATAGAAAGAGACCGCACATCAATTTATTAGCATCAAGCCCCAAGGGGACAGTTTTCCTGAAATCAGAGTGCACGGTGGGCAATAAGAAAGATGCCTCCTACATTGCAAATTTCATAACCTCGGGCATAGAGGAGATTGGAGCTGAAACTGCTGTGCAGTTTGTTTCCGATAATGCTTCAAATTACAAGGCTGCTGGACTCATTATAGAGAGATATCCTCACAACTTCAAGACATCTTGTGCGGCGCATTGCTTGGATTTAATCTTGGAGGAAATTGATGAGCTTCCGCTTGTGAAGCCTATACTAGCAAGTGCACGGCTGATTGCTAAATTCTTATACAAATTTCAATTTATTCTGGATTTGATGCGGTCACACACAAGTGTAAGAGAACTGAAAAGGCCGGGTGCTACTGGATTTGCTACTCAGTTTTTATGCTTGCAGTCTATCTTGAAGGAAGAACAGCCGCTAAGGAATATGGTGGCTTCTCATGAGTGGAGGTCCAACAACAAAACCAAATCCGATGATGGCATTGAAGTGACAAATACAATTCAAGGGGTTGAATTCTGGGAAAAAGGCAAAGAGATTGTTTCTGTTATTGAACCCTTGGTTCGAGTCTTGAGAATGGTGGATGGTGATGGCTCTACGATGAGTTATCTTTATGAAGCTATGGATAGATCGAAGGAAGGGATCAAGAAGGCTTTGAAGGGAGACATTGAAAAATATATGCCATACTGGGTGATTATAGATACAAGGTGGAACAATACAGTGCATAGCCCTTTACATGCTGTTCCTGCATATCTTAATCCTCATCTTTATTATGCTGAGATGGTTAAGATGGATGCCTAGGTGAAAGCAGGATTGGAGAAAGTTATGGGGAAGATGATTGCATCTGAAGATAGAAAGTTCGTTAGTAAAGAATTGAAGACTTATCATCAGAAGGATTCCAAGATTTTTAGCTCACTAGCAATTGAATCATTGGAAGATACTCATCCTCGTAAGTATTTTCAAAATTTCATTTACTATAGTTTTTAATGTTGTATAATGTTATTCATCCCTTATTTCTATTTTGTGTTTTCTAAGGGATTTGGTGGGACATGTCGGGTGCCGAAATTCCTTATCTGCAAAAGTTGGCGATAAAACTGCTTACCCAACCATGCAGTGCTTTGGCATGCGAAAGAAATTGGAGTGCTTTTGATGCTGCACATACCAAAAAGCGGAACAAGTTGGAGCCTAAAAAGCTACACGATTTTGTGTTTGTTCAGATGAACCTGCACCTGAAGAGGACGAGTATTGAAAAAGAATTCAAAGATTCATATCCTATCCAGTTAGAAAACATTGCTGTATTTGAGGAAGAGGAAGGAGGAGATGAAGATAATCAAATTAAATCTGGAGATGAGTCCTCATCGGAGCAAGAAAACGAAACTGAAGCTTTCCATCTTTGATGGTTTTGATATATACAATGAGTGAACTATTGCTACTCTTATTAGTTTTCTGTTTTTTTTTTTCCCGTATAAAACCCGTGTTCCATTTCTTTCCCATTTTAGTTGACGTATCGTTCTAATGCCGTATTTATCATTTCATTTTTTTTTATCGATTTCCCCCCCTTTTTGTCGATTTTTTCCGTATTTTATTATTGCCGTTTTATTCCCGTATCCATACTTGGTTACTATGATGTGAACAGAGGGACAGATAACAAATGCAAAATATCATCTCAAAAGTAAGAACTGTATGCAATCTTCCGATATGGAGACACAGGAAGATATTACGAAAACTCACTGAGTATTTCTGCAACGATGCCCGAGCATCTGCCTCGCCGGCTTTGTTCTGATCTCCAAAGAATTGTGCTGATGAAATCGATTTTGCATTCGAGAACTTTTTCCTTGCTTCATCGGTTTCCTCCACCTGCATAAAACAAAGGTGTTTATAACATTCTTGCATGAAGGCAGGCTAGCAAAGTTAGAGTTAGAGCATAACACAGGGCTCAAGCATTTAGTAACTCCATTGAGGCAAGAAAGGAGTAGGAATAGAGGTCTAGGAAAACTGAGTTACTCCTATTTGCTCTGGCACCCGGTCTCCCTGTATACCTTGGTATGTATAGGCCTTGAAGGCAAGACAGAATAATCAAAACAAAAGGCGTTGTTTTTTTTATTTCTTTCAAACAAAAAGATCAGAGAGATCGAAAGATTTGTGTGCGATTTCAACAGTGTCAAGGGATTCTTGACGTTGATTCCTATTTACCATGAACAAGGTTATTTTCTTTCAAGGACTACAAATTAACAAAGATTCTTGATCTGCAGAATCTTATAATAATTTAATTTGCTTCTCATTTCGTTGTGTTGAGAATTCCTTGTTGATTGTAATGAGAGTTGCACTGGACATCTCCTTCATGATAAGAGATTAGCATTTGTTTGGAAGGAGATTACCAAACTCGCCTTAGATTTGGAAATTCCATGAACAGTAATGGTTACTATTTTCTGATGTTGAGATAGTTTCTAGATGATAAAGTCTCTAACTTGGGACATCTAGAGACCGCGAGGAGATAGTGTAAAAGTTAGGAACTTTGTTGTTATCAAGAAGATCTTCCAGAGAATGACAAATATCAAAACACAGGCAACATCAGGAGGTATATTGGTTTCAAGGAGGTATATTGGTTTCAAGTGTTCATCTTCAGAGAGAAATTGAGACGATTTGTCGAGCTCATTTCTGGACTGGGGTGGCTTTACAAAGGAACAAGGCGCAGGTTGCTTGCAAAGATACATGTGAGCCTAAGAAGAGTGGGGGTCTGGGCATCAAAGATCTGTATTCTTGGAACATTGCAATGTTCTTTAGACAAGTCTGGGACATTCAGAGAGAAATGGAGTGCTTGTGGATACAGCTGGTACATTCTTATTACATTTAAGAATCGAAGCTTTAGGGATCTGGAGTTTAAAGTTGGTCAGTCATGTGTCTGGCATGAATCTTGAAAGCGAGGGACCTACTGAGGGATTGTCTTGATGATGAATCATACTCAGTTAGCAAGGGGTATCGAGCTCTTAGGCAACCTGGTTCTACAGTTGCTGGTATAAGCTTATTTGGAGGAAGGAGATCATCCCTAAACATGGTCTGATTCTATGGTTGCTAGCAAAAGGGAGGTTTAAAACGAAGGATAGAATGTGTCAAATGGGATGACAAGGTGATGCTAGATGCGTGTTGTGCAATGGTGCAGATGAATCAATGGATCACATCTTTGTTCAGGAGATCGTGCCCCTGGTGTTAGAAAGCTAAAAACTGAAGCAGAAGCCAATGTTTTGGAGAGATTGGTTGAGGTGGGTGATTAAGGTTGCTGGGGTGATACGAGGCTAACGAGGATTAGGAGACGTATGAATGCTGCGATGATCTATGAGATTTGGTTGGAAACGAATAGAAGATGTTTTGCTAAGGAGAGGCTGCTGGTGGACGAGTTACGGGGAAGGATTGCTGCAGTGTGTCTATGAGAGTATGAACTGGGCTTTTCATGTTATTTTTAGATGATTTGATGTATAGCTTTTGTTGTGATGTGTGATGTAAGGCTTCGGCCAAAAACTCTTGTATGAGTTTTCAGTGAAATAAAGCTCTGAACGTTTAATCCAAAAAAAAAATAACAACACGTCAAGGAAAACCAGATGTCACCTTAAATTCACCTGAACAGTATCATTAGCATTAGTCTCTGAATTCTTAATATCATTTTTAATTTAGCATAGCCCACTCAGCATTTAGTAATAATCAAACCAGAAAATTCATCATGACTTTAAAGGATCAGACAAGTTCAACCGATGGCAAATCATCCTCATGAGAACGATACACTCTAGTTATCACTACGTAATTTTATTGTGTCCTCGATACTAGGGATTATGTGGAAACAAATTTTGCTCATCAATATCCCTTGACCTGTATGAGTCATCACTTGGAACTTTTAAAATCCAAAATGAGGCTGACAAGAGACCAGCAGTAGCCAGTCAATCCGATCTGAAATAAGATGTATAGAAACATTCAACTCACCTGATAAACGGCTTTAATATTTACAAAAAAAATAATTAAAAAAAAAGCAGCCAAATGTTAATATTAAATGATACTCCCTCCATCCCAAAATTTTTGCAATCTTTTGCCTAATCGATCCGTCTCAAACTATTTATAACGTTTTCATATTTGAAAAGTATTGTATGATTATGAATTAAAATAGATGAAAAGAAAAATATTGTGTGATTGAGAATTAGAGTTGAAAAATGAAGGAGATAAATCTAAATTTGCGATGCATAAAGTGAATGTTGTAAAAATTATGGGACGGAGGGAGTAAGACACAACTCACAAGTGAGAACATCAACATATAAATCTCCTGCATTTTATTAAGAATGAGCAGTAAGGAAAAGACACAAAAAACTTGGAGTATTGAGGGAACCTGTACTTTTGAGAAACTTGAGCTTCCTTTTTTCTGAAATCCACCGTCCATGCCGAAATCAGCAAAGAAGCTTGAAGAGGATGGAGGTGCCACATGGGTAGCTACTTGTGACCCTCCCGAGATCTTTTCAGTAGATTGGCTGTTCTCTACATACTCAAAGCGAGAGGGGAAAGATGGGCCAACAGTTGCAGTATTATTACTTGGGATAGAAACTGGCGCTGATGGCTCCTCAGGTTTCTGGTCATAAAGGTTCTCATTTGGCTGCAGGGAATTTTATTCAGATCAAGACAAACTACCAAGTTGCCGAACAAGCAAGAACACCACATGATTTTCTACCGAAAAACATTGTAGGAGGCTGTAGCATTCATTGTAAGTATGTTATAACCATTTAGCAAGAACATAAACTGCAGCATAAACGAAAACACACACCTTTGTAGTAAGCTTCCTAGCACCAAGCCCTCCGCTCTTTACTGTCCTTTTTGCACCAAGTGGCTTTTTCATAGCAGCCATAGCTACTGTGTGAGATCTTGGAGAAGCTGGAGTTTCAGAGGCATCTTTCTTTTCAACAGGATTTTCTTTTACAGCTTCAATGCCATTGGTTTCAAAAAAACCATTGGCCTTCTTCGGCGACTGAGAGGCAACAGGTGATGAGGGTAAACCAGAAGCTTCAGCCGAACTTTTAGCAACTTCTTTAGTGAGTAATTGCCTATATAACTCTGCAGCTCGTGAGGTGTACTTGGCCTCAATTTTACCTCCATCTGTCCATCCATGCTGCTTAAAAAATATATGTGCACGGCTATTTCCACCAAAGCACATCATTTTCAATTGTTCTGGGGTCCACGAATCCAAAGTAGTTGACCTATAGAGAAGACAAAGTATCATCTATGAAGGGGAAAGTTCATGGAAAACAATAACAGGGCTCATAGTAACAAGAGAATCCCTCATCAACCAGCATCAAGAAAAACACAGAAACTCATGGATTTCTTTTCCTGATTTCTACACCTGTAGATCAAACTATGCAGTGGAAGCCTGATGAAGACCTGTTATACTTGACTTGGTGAGATGCTCTCCACCACTGGCCACAGGAATATGATGCGAAACTTCAAACATCTAGTGAGACTTCTAGGCCTAGATGATCATCATAGCATAGAAATGAGAAGGGTGACTCATGTTTAATGTGATAATATCAGTAACACAAGCACTAAATATATTGTCACACAATTTCATTGCTGAAACCTAACCTAATAAAAATCTGAAAAAGTTTGGAAAAATTTTCATGAATCATTTTTCTATCAAATCCCAGAGACATTCCAGCCTTTATGGTAATTGATGAGAGCCACGCAATGGTGAGCGAGGATAGACATGTGGAATACAAACCAACATTATTTTCACCCTACAGCAGTTTTATTTTTGGAAAGAAATAATGTTTAAACTGATTGTCTAAATTTCCGCAACAATCAAATCATGACTGAAACTGCGCAACGACTATTTACTTAATGATAACGATAACTTTTTCAAATGGGAATAAGTATGAAAAATTTTTCAACCTAAAACACTTTTCACTCTATTTCTCTCTAAGAATTCTCATATACATTCTCTCTTGCGCTCTACTGCAACCCAAGTTCATTCTTTTCAAATCTAACTCTTTCGAACTGTAAAATTTCTCTAACGTCTTTTCAAAGATGGCCAACACTCGATTTAACACTCCATCCAAAAGTGACAAAACCCAAGATCAATACAGTCCAACAAGAAAGATTGAGTTGGAGACAGGAGTGGTTCTTGAATTTGAAATCTTGAAAAATGAATCAGATGAAGTAAAAGAAATATCCGAGCTAATTCAGATGCAGGTCTAAAGTACTTCTGTGAGAAAACTAGCAGAATATATGACGAAGAAGTACTACACTTCATTGAAAAGTCCAGAGTTGCTAAGGACTTTGAGGTCATCACATACACATCCACCAAACGAATTGGGATCACCACCACTCCAAATGACTTCGAACAGCTGTTTAGGGTTTCATACGAGTTACCGGTATGACATATTAAATATTCACACTTCACAGTAGATCCATTGTAGGTCCAAAATAATATAAACATTCTTAAAAGAGGTTCCTAAAAAGACAAGCCAGACACTGTGACACACGCCCTTGTGCAACATGTTTACTGGGACGGAGTAGTATAACTCTACAATCATGCCTGTTGAACATCCAAAACTAGCATGGTGGTGGTTTAGCAAATCTCAAAGTCGCAAAGCACCACCCACCACCTAATTTTTTCATCCCTAATCCATTATTATGTGTGCGCATGGAAAACTCCATGTTTTTCATTTCTCATCCACCAATGGTATCGTAAGCCACTCCATACAGGCTATTTTATAATCCACTAACTTGAAAGTTCCAAGTTTTGATGCTAATCAAGCGAATAGAACATACTACTCCACTGCTATATCGCAATTCCCACTATGGAGTGATGGTGCAATCCCACTCAAACAATTCTTCATGTGGCCAGTTGAATAGTTTCGAGTCAGAAAAGGTTCTACAAATCCTCTCTTCTCCACATCTTCCATAAAGGATATCCATGATACAAATAGTATGAATCATCCTTTATTGCAAAGCTATAACTTTTTCATAGATTTGGTTCCTTAACAAGGTACAATGGCAAACCTCATTAGTATGGTTGGCTAGTGCATTATCCTCACTTCAAATCTAAGAAAGGCATTAGTATGAGGAAACATGCTACCGAGCATGATATAACACCCAACTACCACGTGGAAGAGCTGGATTCACATTTCACAGACATGGAGCTAATCAAAATCTCATCATTTACCATGTTTCAACGTCAAAAATTCGATAACCAAAGAATCAATAATTATCAAAGATCCTGCTAATTCAATAGCACACGTAGGCAAAATAACTCCTAATCACCGCTTCTAAACAACACTATACAGCAGAATCTAAATCCAAAAAAACCACATCAAAATACCACAAATCCAAACACCACGAGACCTAACCTGACAAAACTAACGTGAACGCCAAGGCTCCGATGCACGGCGGAGCAATCAATACAGATGAAGATCCCGTATGTAACCGACGCCCAGGTCGGATTCCTCGCATCGCAATCAAAACACATCTACAAAAACACAACACAACAAACACAAACCAAACCAAATCAAACACAACCCAAACAAAACCAAATCGATTCGAATCACCACGATGTGAACCACAAAACATCAATGTAACACCAGATCCGAACCAGATCTAATCAAAAAATCAAAATCACACAAATCAAACACAAACATCAACAATCGATTCGAATCAGATCGAAACCGAACCTTGTTTTCGGATTTGGATTTAAGTTTCCGAAAAACGGCGTTCTTGTCCGTGAAGCTCTCCGTCGCCGCCATGGTAGAATGACTCTGAGATATCGGTGAAGCGTTAGCGCGATGAGAGGAGAGAGATAGAGGAGGAGTTTTTTGGTTTCGGTTTTGCTGTGAATTTACGCTTCGACGTTGGGAGATCAAACGATGGATGGGGTCTATGTCGTGGTGGTTGCTATTATGTGAATGGTTTGTATCGTTAGGGGAGTGCGTTTGGATACGTGTTAGTAACGAGGAATATGCCCTTTGACCAACATGTTATTCCCTTGGTCTCAGGATAAATCCAATAAATTGATCATCGTGGGAGTGTATTATGTATTGAATTTTTGGTATACAGACATGCTTATAAAAGAAAAGAGTTTATTATGTGTTGAATAATTGGTGTGCTGAATGAAAAAAAAAATGGATAATAATAAGAATCGATATGATATAAAATAAAATTAGGAAGGTTTTGATGTTCTTGAAGAAAATAATTTTCAAATAGATAATGTTATAATTATTATGAGACATTCAAAAAATAAATATTGTATTTATTTTACAACGGATGGAGTATTATATAGTGAAATTTACCAAAAGTACAAAAACTTGAAATAAATTCTAAAAATTATATACATGAAAAAATAATTCCAAAATATAATTTCTTCAGACGTTCTATTTCTGTTCAAAATAAAGGTCAGCATTTTTTTATGCAACAAAGACGCTCTATTTCATACAACAAAGACGCTCTATTTTAAAATTGTAATTTTTTTGAAATTATTTTTTCAAGTATAGTTTTTTAAATTTATTTTTGAACTTTTATAGTTTTAGATAATTTACTGTAATATAAATTGCAATTTTCTTTGCCTTTATCACACAACATATTTGTTTTTTTATGTACGTGTTAAATTTTTATAATTTTTGCTTAATTGTTGTCATTTTATGGGTTGGCCGCGGAATTTAGTCTAAAAGCTTATAGATGAGTTAGTGAAGGTTTTTTTTTGCAACAACAAAGGGGAATTTTGATAATCGTTCACAAGCTTCATAAATGATACTTGAGTCAAGTTTTTATTGAGTCGGACGAAACAGGTTCGTGAACGAGTTCGGTTCATTTGCAGCCCTACCTGTGTTTGCTGAAATTTTGGCATTTTATTTTAGATATCATGATATGTGTTAATGGTTGAGTTTATATACCAATTAACATACTCCCTTTGTTCCATAAACTTTACAACGTTTTGATTTTGCACGTATGTCGATGTAAAGTTTGACACACGTGAAACGACGATCAAATGTAATTGTTTGTAAATATATCGTGAAACATCAATGGTTATGTAAGTTACGTACTTCAACTTAATATATGTTGCGGGACAATCGGACGTGATTTGATATAAAAATGAGACTTATATTCATGCGTATAAAATTATGCGAAATACATACATATTGTAAAGTTTATGGGACGGAGGGAGTATTGATTAATGACGATAATTGTAGCTTTACTAGCAGTGAAAGAATTTTTTTTTTTTTGGTTAGTTAAAGTTTTAAGAAAATAAATGTTACTTCCTTCATTCAGAATTATTATAAATGGTTTGTACCAGCAGGTGGATTTATGTGCTTTGAATTTATTGAGTTTCTTATAAGAAAAAATGTATTTTTGTAGTGATATTAGATTTATTGTACATAAAATTCCCCAAACATACAGTTTTGAAAAATTAATTCCAAAAATATCGATGCATGATTTTAATTTCTAAAACATACAATTTCAATGTTTCTTTCTCCTTCTCCCACAATCTCATCTTCCTCCATCAAATCCATCTTCGTCTCTGCCCACTACCATCGCGACATCATCTTCACCATGTAATTTCTCCTCGGTCTCCTTGCACGATCACTTCATCTCCACTGTAGACTACGGATCAAAGTCGAAGGAGCTCTTTGGTGTCTTTCCACAAAGTCAATTCAACAATGATTTTGATAACATCAATTGATGATTACGAAGATCGACTGATGATTTTATAGTTGTTGATTCAAGTGATTTCTTCTAGGACAGTGTTTTTGGTATTATTGATGTTTCGTCGTAGATTAAACTATATTTGAGAATTTTTGATACTTTTTGAAGATGATATTGATGCTTTTTGTAATATTTTTTTGTTTTCTTATGATCGACCAATTTATGAAGATGGTTTATGGGGAGTGGGATTGTGGATTTATATGCGAAATATGGACGGTAGGGGATGTAAGGAAGGTGTTCGACGAAATGTCTGAGAGAAACAATGTTGATCGAATGTTAAACGATTTTGTTGTAAAGGTTTTATATTTTTTTGACATTATTTTTTTCATCATTAGAATACTTTTTTATACTATAGCATGTGTCAATAAAAATATTTTTTCCTTCATGCGCTCTATTTTTTTTTTCTTCAGGCGTTCTATTTTTTTCTTCAAGCGTTCTACTTTTTTCTTCAGGGGCTCTGTTTCTTTTTCTTCAGACGCTCTGGTTTTTCCTTCAGGCACTTTGGTTTTTTCCTTTAGACATTCTGTTTTTTTCTCCAGGAACTCTGTTTTTTTTCTTTAGGCGCTCTATTTTTTTCTTTCAGGCGCTTTATTCTTTTCTTTCAAGCGCTCTGTTTTCTGTTGAATTGACTCTTTGTTTTTGGATTCCGACGAGGTGGTTGGATTCCGACATGGTGGCCGGATTTCGACCATATTTCTGACGAGGTGGCCGCATTCCAACTAGGTCTCCGACAAGGTGGTCGGATTTCGGCCAAGATTCCGGAGACGGTGGTCGAATTTCAGTCAAGAACTCGACGACGCTTGGGTGATGGTAGGGATTGGGGTGGAGATGAGAATAAGGTTAGGGATTTAAATGAGATGGATGAATTGTATGTTTTTGGAATTTAGATTCCTTATGTATCCTTTTGGTATTTGTTTCAAATTTTTGTAGTTTTGGATAAAAAAATCCTTTATTGTAATATTTAAGAGGGTAAGTAGCGGAATATATTGTAACGGATGATATGAATGTTTTGGTACTTTTATGGTGAAAAGTTTATGGAAAAAAAAGACTATTTCAAAATAGCCGAAGTAAAAAAATGTTACTTATATTTTTAGATCGCGAAATATAACAAAACATTTTCCTACTTTAATAGTCTCAAAATACAATAAACATGTTCTTTTTTTTTAATACAATAATTTCATCATATTATTGCAATTGTTTTCTTGTTTGATTGTGATCAATATGTTGTACACCCTCCGTCATATAAAACCCTGTGATGGGTCAAACAGTTATGTAAATTGGGACAGAAGATGTAGTAGAAAACAAGGATTCCACCTAGGAGATAGTTCATTAAAAATCATTATCTGATATATTATACTTTATTAATTTTTGTCTCAACCGTTATAATAAATTTCACTGTTAATTAGGGCATAGCTAATAAACCTGGACCGACCCGGCCCGTTCAAGTGATTGAATCGTGATCCGATGTCTTGGTCGGATCGATCCCATGAAAAAGCCAAACATGCAATCGATCCGGGTTGTCCCGGTTAAACCCAGACGGTTGAATCGGTTCAACTAGAGGGAAAAAATAAATATTCAGAAAACCTAAAGAATATACATGTCACGCCCCGAATTTTCCGATCTTGTTCTAGAAAACCCACGTAGCATTATTGCCGCTAGGGTCCTACAATCCCTAACCAGGCAATTCAACTTAACCGGGTTTAGAATAAATACTAAATAAAATTACACTTAAAGCA
>JAOVYX010019650.1:0-18170 GCA_035668315.1 Drosera spatulata | reverse complement strand
TCATCAACGCATCCCTACTATCGAACTACTCACGCATATTCAAAGAATAAGACATGGAATTGATCATAACAAGGTAATAAACATTCTGTATTGTTAGACAACTAAAGAACAGAAGCTATACAATGTTTGAAGCGTTCGAGTCAAAGCTGCGTCACTTTCTTCTCCAAAAATCACTTCTTTCTTTCGTCTTTCTTCCTCTCCGTCGTCCCTGCCTCCCTAAGCTTCCTCTCTGCTATGTTATGCTTCGATCAACCCTAGGAAGGGTATTTATAGGCGAGGGCTCGTAACCGAATTGATCCAACGGCTGAAACTCAACATTTTGCATCTGGCATATCGTCGCGGTCGCGACAAGGCTTGTCGCGCCCGCGACGGCATTAAAAACTTGGATTTCCGAAAAATCTTACGTCGCGCCCGCAATGGCAGGTGTCGCGCCCGCGACAGGCACCTGCCCGCGACACGCTGTCGTGCCCGCGACAGGGGTACACTGTAATCCTAAAAGTAAAACTAAAAATACCAAATGATGTCCAAAAATTTCCAAAACTTATACATGTCATCTAAATACACTAATCTAGCTAAACATAGTGAAACATCGTCGTAAAAACTCTTGAAGCACGTGCAATAGCGATGAAACGTGAAATGCAGTTTTTTGAGTTCATGGATTGTTATTTTCATCATCCTTCTTCATTTTTGCTCCAAATTCCATGCCAATCTGCCATAAAACATGAAAGCACAGCAGTACCAACATTCTAGAATAAAACGACACTAAAATATAATTTAGACAATGAAAAAGGAATAAAACAAACATTCAGAATAAAGAAACAATGTGTGTTTTCATACACATCAGACCCAAAAATTATCCAGTTGTTGGATGCAAATGGGTGCTCATGAACAAAACTGATGAAAATGGAACAGTCATCAGAAACAAAGTCAAGCTAGTGGCAAAAGGTTACTCACAAGAAGAAGGAATTGATTTTGATGAAACCTTCGCTCCTGTTACAAGCTGGAAGCAATAAGGATATTCCTTGCCTATACTGCATATCAAGGATTCAAAGTCTATCAAATGGATGTCACGAGTGCCTTCCTAAATGGAAAGCTACAAGAGGAGGTATATGTTAAACAAGGATTTGAGTACTTTGAAGATCCACATCATGTTTATAGGTTAGACAAGGCATAATATAGCTTAAAAGAAGCTCCAAGGACATGGTATGAAACTCTATCAACTTTTCTATGTGAGAATAATTTTCAGAGAGGAAAGATAGATACCATCCTATTTCTTAAGAAACATAAGGAACAAATACTATTAGTATAAATTTATGTTGATGATATTATATTTGGCTGCACTAACAACAAACTATGTGAAAGATTTGCTGCATTAATGAAATCTAAGTTTCAAATGAGTTTAACAGGAGAATTGAAATATTTTCTAGGACTTCAGGTACAACAGTTAGAAAGTGGGATTTTATAAATCAAGTCAAGTACCTGAAGAACATTGTCAAGAAATATGGATTAGAAAATGCATGTCATATGAAAACCCCCATAATATGCAAAATCAAACACACCTATTTTAGATTATTGTCTTGGAGGAAAAGCTGGCTAACCAGGAGAGGATGATTGCTGACCTTAAAGCTGCCCTGGACTCTGCCTTGGCTACCTTCAAACGCATGGCCTCCTTCAATCTCTCAAAATAATCCAGCCCTGTTCCTTGTTATCTCTTCCTTAATTTAACCTTTATCTTGCTTTGAACATCTCATGTTTTCAAATCTAGCAGTTATGGTCTGTACTATTTGACTTTTTGTGTTTGATTTTGCATATTATCCTAAAATAGGTGTCACTTGAAGGGAAGGCTGACGATCATTTTGCAGATGACTTGTAGTCTAACCTTTTTGCTGATGTCAAAAGGGGGAAAGGAAATAAATGGTCACTTAGTTATTTTTATCGTGCCTTGTAGTCTTGTTTAATGTTTGACTTATCCTCTTTTCTTAGTTGCTTATGTGCTTCTGTCTATAGTTTGCTTTGATGTCTTTAAGTGTTCTTTATTTGATTTATTTTGTTCTCTGGTGATCAAATGAAATTGTCTATGCTTCTTAACAGGTTGGAATGAGACTATTTTGAGCATAAAGGCTCATCGTGTCTCTAGGAACATGATCTATTGTGAACTTTTGTGAGAATATTCTGCCTTGATCATGTCTGTTGAGCATCCAGAACAGGAACTGTTAATGTTAATCCAAGGATGTTGAGAACCTTTAGGTATGGTTAATCCCTCATCAAAGTTGCTAGTCTTATGGGATTAGCGATTGTCCTTCAGTTTCACAACATCCATCTTCTTTAGTATCTTGGACAGTCAAATCCCATAAGGCAAAGCATGACTACAGTGATGTTTGACATATAAAATGTGTTGCATTATTAACAGGGGAAGATTGACGTCCTTACTCCGACACAGTAGCTCCATGATAGTCAGATCCAAACCACTGGCTTCATTCTTTCTTGAAGATCTGGGAATAACACCTCGAACCATCAGAGAAAACAGCAACCTGTTCTCATCTGTCATCGAGTTAATGTTAACTGATTCAGCCTTGGTTAGAACCTCATTACCACTGAACTTCTTTGAAATGCTTAACGGATTGATCTCAGGCATCTTGGGCCATTCCCCTTTTCCATAGTTCCCAAAACCACAAGTAGGAATACCCAAATGCACGGATATGATATCATCAGTAAGAACCACGTCTTGTCCATTGACTTGGCTCTTTAGCATGAACCGATCCCTACTTAACTTCAGCTTACTCACATTTTCAAAGAACTCATACATGGCCTCTGGATGCATCAAGTTTTCAAACTCAAACAACTCACTCCACTTCTGCTATTCTAGAGTAGTCTTATCCACTCCAAACCATTCTGTTCCAGTCAAATCGACTTAACAATTTTACCTGGTAGGATGGCTCGAGTTGATAGGGCTTTGAATTTCCCTTTTTGCTCCTTCTCTGGTTTCTCAGCTGTGATAACCGGTTCTTCAGCATGAACCTCCTCAGTGTCATCCTCAGATGCACTCCTCATACACATTGGACAATTGGGGCTTCTTTCCCTTTTCTATCTCTCTCTTTTTCATCACTACTTCATCATCATTATAAGAATCACTGTCGTGAGACTCTTCTAATTCAGAATCATCAGTTGTAGGGGAATCACCCTTTTTGCCGATCATGACTGCTTGAGTTCATCTCAGTCTCCTCCGCTTCTGTCTCGGATTCGGAGCCCACTTCTTCTTTTTTCGCTTTGTAGTCTGATTCGGAATCAGACTCAACGACTTGGGGTATTCTTTTCTTTTGTGTTGTTGGTTCCAAAGGAGTGGTCTTCCTCTTTCCAGCCTTTTTGATAGAGCTGATCATGAACTGACCCTTTGGGAAGGTCTGGTTCTTGTGATTGAATCTTACACCGGGTGTAACCTGTCTTGGCTCTGCTGTCTTCCTTGCTTTCTTCGGAGCTGTAAATTATCCCTTGATATTCTTCACAACAGAAGTCAAAGATTCCATTGCCTCGTTAAAAGTTTCCAATTCTAGATTATCACCTGGCATCACTGTAGGCAGCTCAGTGCGACGATCTGGTGCATCAGCATGACTGAGTTCCCCCTGAATAGTTGCACTTTCTTTGTCTCCATTCTTTACTAACTTCTTTTTCTTCATTCCTTTCTCCTTTCCAGTACCTTCAACAGTCACCTCCGTTGATTCCTCCTCACCCTGTGCATGTTGGGTTTTGTGATTTGAGGGAATCTCACGCTCCTTCTCAGATTCTTCAGTAGGTACCTCTTCCTCCTTCTCATCGTCCTTCTCTCATGTCTCACCGTCCTCCTCAACATCAACTTCAGACTCCTTTTCATTCAGATCTGACACTTCGGCTTTTTGATTTTTAACGGGATCCTGCTCATGAACCTGTTCTGATTATGATTGCGATGTAGCATCTTGATTCAATTTTGATGGGATGACTTCGGGCTCACAAACACCGATTGGCTCCGCTGCTTCTCCTCTTGGCTTTATGGACGATTTGGATTTTGGAATTTTTGGGGTTTTTGGAGCTTAGGTTTTGATTTGGCATTTAGGGTTTGAGGATTCGGGAGGTTGAGATCCTGTGGATTGCGTCTTTCCTCTGGTTTTTTCCATTTTTGGACATGAGAGTTGGTGATTGAAGAGAGAGTTTTGGAGAAGTAAGGAGGTCTGTGGAGATGAAAGCATGGACTACGCCGAGGGTTTGGTTCTGTTTTCAGAGTGAGTGGGTGGTTGTGGAGTTAATGGGTAGTTATGATGGCATGCGGAGAGCTTTGTGGGAAGTGGGATTTCCCAATTTGCATGCCAACTGATTGGATGATTTTTCGGCTGATTGGATAGGCTCAAATATGATAGGACTTTTCAAATTCACATCCCACATAATAAATCATAACGGCTAGATCTTGAAAAATTCGACAATAGATATCATGCAATTATAACAAAATGTATTTGTTTGCATACCTCACATAAAATGTACTCACTCAATCTGGCTTTATACGTCCCCCGAAGTCACAGTCAACTCTAGATTTCACTAAGAATCGACATCATCCAAAAATAGAGAATAAATATCATTTAGTTAAATTTTATCATCCCTAGTTCTTGTCTAAGTTTTTTGAATCTTTCTCTTCCAACCGGCTTAGTGAAAATCTCTGCTAGTTGTTTTTCAGTCTCATAGTATTCCAATTTGATATTTCCTTTCTCGTAGTGATCTCTTAAGAAATGATATCTCACGTCTATATGTTTCGTTCTTGAATGCATGGCCGGGTTCTTAGTTACACTGATCGCACTTGAATTATCACAGAATATAGGTACACATTCATATTTGATTCTAAAGTCACTTAACTGTTGTTTAAGCCATAAAATAAGAGCACAACACAAACCTGCTGCTATGTACTTAGCTTCAGCAGTCAACAGTGCAACACAGTTTTGTTTCTTTGAATACCAAGAAATCAAACATGAAGCGATTCTATGACATGTACCAGATGTGTTTTTCTTGTCAACTAAGTAACTAGTAAAATCTGCATCAGTGTACCCTACGAGTTCAAAGTTTGCTCCTTTAGGATACCATAATCCTAATTTCTGAGTTTCATTCAAGTACCTAAAGATCCTTTTCATTGCTTTCAAGTGTGATTCTTTTGGATTGGCTTGAAAACGAGCACACAAAAACACACTGAATACAATGTCAGGTCTACTTGCTGTTAAATATAAAAGGGATCCAATCATACCTTTGTACTCTCTCTTATCCACACTCTTACCTCTGGAATCCTCATCCATTTTGCAAGTAGTTGGAATAGGAGTATCGCATGCCTTGGCATCCACCATCTTATATTTCTTCAGAAGTTCCACTAGGTACTTGTGTTGATGAATTAAGATTCCATGATGGGATTGCTTGATCTGTAATCCAAGAAAGAAGTTTAACTCCCCTATCATGCTCATTTCGAACTATCCTGTCATCAATTTGGAGAACTCATCGCACAGAGATTCATTAGTGGCACCAAAAATTATGTCATCTACGTAAATCTGGACCACTAACAAGTCCCGGTTCTTGTTTTTGGTTTTGATAAACAATGTCTTGTCCACTTCTCCTTTTCTGAAACCATTGGAAATCAAAAAGTCGGACAATTTTTCATATCAGGCCCTAGGAGCCTGTTTTAAACCATGATGAGCTTTGTCTAACTTATACACATAATCGGGATTGGATGGATCTTCAAAACCAAGTGGTTGTTCTAAATACACTTCCTTCTTTAAGTTACCATTCAGAAATATGCCTTTTACATCCATTTGGTAAAGTTTAAAGTTTATGTAAGCAGCAAAAGCAACCAATAGTCTAATGGCCTCTAGTCTTGCTACAGGGCAAAAGTTTCTTCATAATCAATGCCTTCTTCTTGACTGTACCCTTTAGCCACTAGCCTAGCCTTGTTTCTTACCACCACACCAAAATCATCAAGTTTGTTTCCAAATACCCATTTAGTACCAATGACAGGATGGCCTTTAGGTCTATATACCAAACGCCACACTTTGTTTCTCTCAAATTGATTGAGTTCCTCTTGCATGGCACAAATCCAATCATTATCTTGTAATGCATCGGAAAAATCATGAGGTCAGTGAGAGATAGAAAGGTAGAGAATACGCAAACATTGATGTGTTGATTTGATGATGATGCCTTGGGATCTTGTCTGGACTCCTTGGTTTAGTTCGCCAATCACTTGATTCAGTGGATGTAAGCTTTTATATTTTCAGTTACGAAGAGCCAGATCCTCATCATGATCAGGTTCCTGTGAGGGCTGGTCTTCTTCAAACAGTCTTGCCAGTGACCAGTCCTCAATGACTTTCTCCACTTCCACTGTTCTGGGATCCTTCTTGATATTCACAACAAGATCATCATCATCATCCTGCAATGATTTCGAAGTTGAATCAATCTCATCAAAAAGCATATGGATACTTTCTTCTACACACATGGTTCTCTTGTTGTAAACCTTATAGGATTTACTATGAGAAGAGTATCCTACAAACACAGCCTCATCACTTTTAGCATCAAACTTCCCAAGATTATCTTTACCATAGTTTAGCACATAACAAGTACAACCAAATTTCCTTAAGTGTGCTATGTTAGGTTTTCTTACAAATAAAAGCTCATAAGGGGTCTTTTTAAGAATTAGTCTAAACAAGACTCTGTTAAGGATATATGCTGCTGTGTTGATAACTTCAGCCCAGAAGTTCCTTTCTAGATTATTGTCCAGCAACATGCTCCTTATCATTTTTTCTAAGGATCGGTTCTTGCGTTCTACCACACCATTTTGATGTGGTCTGTGTGGGGCTGAGAAATTATGATCCACTCCGTTTTCCTACAATAATCAATAAAGGATGCATTATCAAACTCAGTTCCGTGGTCTGTTCTCATAGAAACCAGTTTACGCTCAAGTTGGTTTTCAACTTTTCAAATGAAGCTTTCAAATTCTTCAAAAGTATCACTCTTATTAGTCAAAAACATCACCAAAGTAAATCTCGAATAATCATCAACAATAACAAAAACAAACCTACTTCCCCCTCTACTTCGTACTCTCATTGGAACACACAAATCCATGTGAATAAGTTGTATAGGTTTAGATGTACTTACCACTCGTTTTGCTTTGAATGAGGACTAAACATGTTTACCTTTTGCACAAGGGCCACACAACCCTTCACTTTCATACCTCATTGAAGGTAGGCCTTCTACCAGATTTAAAGTGTTGAGTTTGTTGAGCAAATGGTAGCTTGCATGTCCTAAACGTTTATGCCAGAGAAGTGGTATGTCATCCTGTACACTTAAGCAACTGAGTATCTTCTTGGGAATTTCATTCAGAGAGATCTTGTACACATCCTTGATCCGATTCCCTTGCAGCTGTACATTCCCTGTATTCACATTCTTGACAGCACAATGAGTTTTGGTAAATTCAATAGTGTTTCCATTATCACAAAGCTGTGATATACTCAACAAGTTGTGCTTTAAACCTTTGATGTAAAGGGCATTGTCTATGGAGTATTGAAGTGTTAACCCAACCTTACAAAAACCGGCAATCAAACCTTTGTCATTATTACCAAAGGTAACAGTTCCTCTATTTCAGGCTTCTAGTGAGAGGAACAATGATTTATCTCCTATCATATGGCGTGAGCACTTGCTGTCCAAATACCAGGTGCTACTCCCTTTCACCTGAGCCTGCATACATGGTTAGGTTCTTGATTTAGGAACTCATCTTTCGCTGGGTCCCTTCTTTCTAGCATTCCAGAAGATTGGAGTTGGTAGAACAATATAACTTGCTTTCTTAGCAACTGAATTGTTAGTTTCAAGAATCCTTTTCGATTTAGCACAATCATTCATAACATGTCCATTGTTACTACAAAGCATACAAATTCGGTCACCAGGCAAGTCAATATACTTCTTTCTTTCCCAATGTTTTCTTCTAATGAACTCTCAAGGTGGCATACCTAGAACTCTCTTGTTTGGATGTCCAGTAATTTGGATAAGTCAAGTTTACCTCCTGAAAAATTAATAAAGACCTCTTAATGTTGGCAATCATTACAAAAAATGAAAGTATCTGTAAAACTCACAAATCCATAGAGAATATATAAATTTCTAAAGATGAAATCAAATAAATCGAAGATGATGATGGATTTCAGAAAATCCCAAAATGTGGAAATCGCTTTGTTACGGGGAGAACCGGAGATGGACAGTTCTTGAATCTTGAAGCTTACAATTGAGCGAGTATGGGCACAGAAGAATTAGTGAATGAATGATTGAATTCGTTCATCCCAACTGAATCCTCCTTCCGCCTTTTCTAGAACTTGGATGTCATGAAAAAATGAAACAGGTCGTACGATCATTCCAGAATTCTAGTATCTGATCTGTCTTCTTAACAAACATTGATGAAGTCTATTGAACTCGTCTATTGTAGTGCCAAAGTCTGTTAGCCTTTATCTGTTCCAGTCTCACAAGTCTGTCTGAACTCCTTTGACCCAACATTGTAGTCTTTTAAATCTCTTCAACCCAGAAGTAGTAAACTACCCAATCTTTATCTGAACTTTGTTCCCTGAGCAATGAAACTCTGATACCTTGATGTCTTCTCAGCCAATCTGATTTACTTGGCACTTCCGCGAAGTCTTTTCTCCTTCAGAGCACTGACTCTCTCAAGCACTTTCTAAGACTATCAGATGTCTAATACTAAAGATATAGAGTCTAATGAAAAATAATATGCATAGAACATGAAAAAGTATTTTAGCACATCAAATCATAACTGGTGACAGACAAAGTAATTAAAGCATAAGTCTGATCTACTTCTCAAACTAGGCATAAATTCTTATTCACCTCTTCAATCTCTCCCTATTTGATGTTGTCAAAAACTTTTTATGGATAAGCATGGCTTCTAAGTCAATCACCCCATATTAGTTGAAACACTTTATAATTGACGCAATCAGACATTTTATCAGTCAAAAAGATATCATATATTAATTTTCATGCAAGCACAGATATCAGACATCAATAATTAAGATAACAGATAATAGCAAGATAAAAGACCTATCCAAGTAAAGAACCCTTTTATTCCTATATTTCTCCCCCTTTCTTGACAAAATCAATAGGGTAGGATCCTATGGTTTGGGTATGGAACTAGAGCTAGGTAGTCGTTCTTTCAGTAGCTGAAGTATCTGCATCATTTCTATGCTCGTGTTTATAGTCGTCTGATCAATGTTGAGCAAATTGTTGTGGATATTGTCAGTCTCAGAATGCAGAACCCCCAAAAAAGCTTTCAAATCTTTCACATTGTCAGTGACTACTTCCATATCTGATTTTATGAAGGCATTATCAGATTTCATTTCATCAATGATCCTTTACAGAGCTTTCCCCCTTTCAGATCCAATAGTTGCTTCATGCTCAAATGTCTTTAGTAGCGCCATCTGACATTGTTGCAGCTCTTCCAAGTGACCATTCATACTTTTCACTCTATCACTAATCTGTTTGTTCAGATCACTGAAAGTCTGTCTTAGTCTGAAATCAAAATCAGACATTTTTTCTGCAGCTGTGGCGATTTGTTGAGCCATTCTTGCTTCAAATTCCTCAAGCATCTTCTTGATTTTCTCTTCATGAGCTTGAAGTCTAATCTCAATTATCTGAGAGATGCTGTCTGTTGGAACAAGTGGGTTGTCTGCTACAACAAGAGTATGCTATCGAAGTTTAACAGAAAGATCCGATGAATTGACATCAAATTCTTCTATGGCTTAACTCGAGCTCTGTTCTTCTTCAGGAAGGGTAAAAGGTACTTGGATGTCAGCCTCCTCTGGATCAGGAACTTGGAGAGCTTCAAAATCTTTTGGCTCATCCACAGCTGTCTGTTGCTGCTGCACTTCTCTTCTGCTCCTAGATCCTTGAGGAAGAGTAGAAGTCTGATCAGCTGACTTCTCTCTCCCTGAGGTCTGCCCATTCAGATCATCACCTCCTGAAGTCTGATTGTTGTTGTCATCATTTCCTCCTTCATTCCTTAGAGTCCTTCTAATGGCTGAGTAGAACATATCTTCTGCTGTTTCACCCAACTCTGCCATTATTTTACTGCAGTATTCCTCAAATAGAATCCATGCTTCCTCAGGAACTCTGTTGACGTTGTCCGGTTGTCCTTTTTCTTTACATTCCTTTTAGACAAGCACGTTTCCATCCTCATCAGAAGTTGCTATGATCAACCTCATGCCCCATCTGGCACCTTTTGTCTTAGAGGCTTCGAACACTCCTGCAGCCAGTGCTGCTCTGAGTTGTTCGTTAGTCATGGCTTCATCAGGGATCACTACCCTCTTTCCTTTGCTCACCTTCTTGCTTGGTTGCTTTTTCTGTTCTTGAGTAGGTTGTGTTGAGGATGTCTGTTCAGCTGTCTGTTGTCTCCCAGCAGATGTGTGATCAGTTGTCTGTTCCCTGCAAACAGATTTCTGTTTCGTCTTTCGTCTGACAAGTGACACATCATCGGAGTCCACTTCCTCTTTTGGCTGTGCTGGTTGAGCAGGTTGAGCAGATCTCTTCTGCTTCTTATGAGGAGCCCCAGCATCAGAGCTCTTCTTCCTTTTTGTAATCTGGCCATCAGATGGCCCAGCTTCAGACGTTCTGTCTGTTCCTTCATATTCCTTCCTCCGGAAGGATATGAACTTGCTGGACGGAAAAAGAACTCTGTCATCCTTCGAAAAAGGATATGATCTCGTCGGTTCTACTGCCAAAGTCTGTTGGCCTTTATATGTTCCAGTCTCACAAGTCTATCTGAACTCCATTGACCTAACATTGTAGTCTGCTGAATCTCTTCAACCCAGAAGTAGTAAACTATCAAATCTTCATCTGAACTCTGTTCCCTGAGCAAAGAAACTCTGATACCTTGAAGTCTTCTCAGCCAGTCTGATTTACTTGGCACTTTCGCGAAGTCTTTTCTCCTTCAGAGCACTGATTCTCTCAAGCACTTCCTAAGACTATCAGATGTCTAATACTAGAGATATAGAGTCTAATGATAAATAATATGCATAGAACATGAACAAGTATTTTGATACATCAAATCATAACTGGTGAAAGACAAAGTAATTAAAGCATAAGTCTGATCTACTTCTCAAACTAGGCATAAAGTCTGATTCACTTCTTCAACTGAGGATTCGTACAGGGGACAAACAGCCAGTATTTGACATCAGAATAGTACACTTACGGGTTCTAATTCCTAAAGCCTATAAAAGGGGTTTGATAAAGCACAGAGAAGGTTGACGACGATTGTGAATTTCATTTGCAAGTAAGAAAAATCTTTCAAGTGTTGTGCAATTGTTCTCGAGAGCTATGAAGAAAAGATTCAAGAAAAGAGCTCACTGTCTACGCCAAGAATAGTATCTGCAGCAGAGTCCTTGAAAAGATTTATACAACGATTTAGGTTCTTGCCTTAGCAAGGGCTGTACTTGTAAGGGGTTGTCTTGTAAGCCACAAACAAGAAGATAGTGAACTCACCTCTTGGTTAGACCACATGGGTGACCAATGGAAGCCTGGAGTAAGCCTTTGTTGAATATTTGACAACGATTGTCTAAACCAGTATAAAATCCTGTGTTCTTACTATCTTTTATTCAATACTTAGAACTGTTAGAAAATAATCCAGGATACAAAAGAGACAATTATACAATATAGTTGTCTCTACTGTAAACTCATTCCGCAAGTCTGCAGAGGGATAAGTGCATACTAGCCAAGACCAGGCTTCACTGAACTGTGAAAAGTTTTTGAATAGCCTTTTTACCCCGCTTCGAGGCTATTCATTGTAAACTCTGTTTTTTACACAAGCAAGGTTAGTTACAAAAGGTTACGGCCAAGAAGAGGGCATAGACTTTGAGGAAACCTTTGCACTGGAAGGTAGGTTAGAGGCATTTACAATCTTAGTTGCCTTTGCAGCTCATATGAACTTTAAACTTTACCAAATGGACGTTAAGAGTGCATTACTTGATGGTTACGTTAAGAAAGACGTTCATGTTGACCAACCTAGTGGCTTTGAATACTTAACCTTCCCTGATCATGTTTACAAGCTAGATAAAGCCTTGTACCGTTTAAAGCAAGCTCTTCGAGCATGGTATGAAAGGCTATCTAATTTTCTTGTATCTCATGGATATAAGAAGGGTAAACTTGGCAAGACCTTGTCCCTAAAATCCAATGAAAAGGATGACTTGTTAGTGATACAAATTTATGTTGATGACATTATATTTGGTGCTACTGATCTGTCGTTGTGTGAGGAATTTTTCGGATTAATGATCGGTGAATTTGAAATGAGCATGATGGGAGAATTGAATTTCTTCCTTGGATTGCAAATTAAACAGACTAGAATTGGTACCATCATCCATCAGCACAACCATCTTACTGAGTTGCCCAGAAAGTTTGGAATGGAGGACTCTAAGCCTTTTGATACATTAATATCCACCGCCTATAAGGTAAATGAAGATCCCAAAGGTAATTGTCTGGAACAAAAGTTGTACAGAGTTAAGATAGGCTCACTCCTTTACCTAACTTCAAGTAGACCAGATATCATGTTTGCTATGTGTCTTTGTGCAAGATTCCAGGCTAATCCTAAAGATTCTAACTTGAAAGCAATAAAAAGATTATTGAGATATTCGAATGGTGCACAAAAGAATGGACTGTGGTATCCTGTTGGAACCAGTCCCATGCTTGTTGGTTATTCGGACGTAGATTTTGCAGGTTATCTTATAGATAGGAAAAGCACCTCTAGTACGTGTCATTTACTTGGTTCTTGTTTGATTTCCCAGAGTTCTAAGAAACAGAATTCAGTTGCATTATCCACAGGTGAGGTTGAATACATAGCTTCAGGTCTTTGTTGTACTTATATTCTATGGATAAAACAACAACTTAAGGACTTTGGACTTGACTTAGGATTTGTATCAAACCTACGTGATAATTCTAATGCAATCTGTGTAACCAAAAATCCAGTACAACACTCAAGAACTAAGCATATAGATATGCATCACGATTTCTTGTGAGATCATTATGAGAAAAGTGATGTGAAGCTTGAATGCTTTGAGACTGAAATCAATTGGTAAACATATTTACCAAAGCATCAGGCAGAGAAAGATTTGAAAAATTGAGATAGGACTTAGGCATGATCAAGTTTAACTAAGCTAGTCATTATCCCCAATTCTCTTGAGTAGGCTTAACTCTTTTTGTGAAACTGATTTCATGTGTATATTGCAGGGATTCAAGGAAGCTTGAACATTAGGGAATGAATACATGATGGTGCACAAGTAGATTATCTCAATTTTAAGGCTCATAATGTTTGGTGATATTTTGACTAAATATGACTGTTAAGATTCTGGGTGTTTGAAATTAAAGTTCTTTCATTGATTATACACCACCAAATCTTATCAACTTCCCTTATCATAAATACCAAATTTGATGTCATTCCCATGACCGCATCAATTACCATATCAATTGCCCTTCCAACTTCTCTTACCATAAGTAACTGCATGCTACATTAACCACCCATCATCATATTCACCATAACTCTCCTCATCATCATCGACAAAAAACACAAACCTCCTAACTTCCACAACCCATGATCTCCCATTCCAAACATCACATAAAACTGCAACAATGCCGAGGAGAAGTTCACGATTGCAATCTCAGGTTCGATCTAAGGTTGCAAGCAACACAAGCACCAATCCCATTGATCTGGATGACAAGGTCTGGGCTCCTGTTCCTCTCAATGAACGACCACCAGAGCCACAACCACAATCAAATCCAAAGCCCTAGAGAAAATCAAAGCACCCTAGAATAAAGAAAGGAGAGAGTTCGAAGGTTGGTGATTGGGTTGAAGTAAATTAAGAGAACACAGAGCCAGTCCCGGTGGAGACTGATACAGTACCGTCACCACCAGCCATAGATCAAGCCACTGCAATGTAAACCCAGAGCCCTGGTGGAACAGAAGTGACTGATAGGCCTAAAGTTATAGAGGAATTTACTGATGTTGTTGATGGCTTTGATGATACAATGACTACATCCCCAAATCCTAGGGTTTTCACAAGGAAAGATTATGAAAATCCTCAAATTCAGAATCCAACTCTTAAAACCATTGTTGTTCAGGCCACTGTTGAAAAGGAGGAGGTTGGTGAAGGCGAAAAGGAGAAGGGATCAGAAGTTGAGGAGAGTAGAGTTCAAAAGGAGAAGGGTGCTATTAAGTCTGTCCATGAAACAGTAACAGAAGCACGGGACCAATCCCATGCTCATGAGATGATCCAAGAGGTGATTGGTGATCTAAGACAAACAGTGACTCAGAATGTTGAAGGAGATACTAAGAAGGTTTTTGAGAGCACAAAGAAGGCCTAGATGTTGAAAATACAGAAAAGGAGGATGATGACGAAGAGATTGAGACAAATGATGATATGCCACTCATCATAAAGATGAAAAAGAAGATTGTTGAGAAGAATCAAAGGTTCAGGGGGAACCTAGCAAAGAGAAAGTGCAAGAGTTCAGGGGGAACATAATGTTGACCTTGGACAAGACGAAGAAGAGGAGCTGGAACCTTTGTTTGATACAGGAACAAGTACACACTTCAATCCTGATATTGAAGTAAGTGAAGATGTGGCAGCTCCGAAAACCAAACCACGAACGAAGAAAGGCTCCTGGTACCGGTCCCAAAGCTACAAGAATGAAAGTGGAAGCAGCAAAGAAGCCATGGCAACAAAGAAACACAAAGAAAGAAAGAAATTCCTAAGAGGAAGAGAGTAGAGACAGAGGACTCTTCGTTTGATGAAGAGTTCACTGTAGGAGAGAAGCCATCTCAAGATGATGATGATATTAAGCTAGATGATAAGGAGTCATAACCAGAGGACGTACCATAGCTAAAAAAAGCAAAAAACTTCCATTGGTGCCGGTCCTTCCAAGGGTAAAACAGTAGCAAGAGGAAAGGGCAAGGTTCAGACCAAGGCAAGAAAGAAGTGGGAGCCCTTGAAGAAGAAAGCTACTGAGTCATCTAGGAGTCACGTGGAAGACGAAGATGATGCAGAAAGTGACATTGATAAAGGCAACCAAAGAAGGTTGAAGAAAGGAAGCCCATCCACTCGAGGGACCTCATTCTTGGGAAGTTCATTGATGAGAAGTGGATGAATGTACATTGACTCAACTAGATGACTGAGTTGATCAATGCTCAAGGTTGGATTCCATACTTTGAGATGAAAGGTACTATCACCTTTTTGTAGTAAAGGAGTTTTACCACAACTTGATGGTAGAAAAGAAGGAGAAGAAAGGAAGATCCCAACTGATCATAAGGAGCATTGTAAATGGAAGAAAAGTCCAGCTCACCTCTGAGATCATAGCAGGTGTTCTTGATATGCTCAGTGTTGGTTTTGATGACTATGCTAAATTTTCTTGGCCTAAGATTGAAGATGTAGAGAGGCTGGAGATCGTGCAGAGGTTGGCATAGGATGAAAATACTTCTAAGTCTAGAAATGTTCTGATTAATAAAATGAGTGTTAAGGACAGATTGATTCATAATCTTTTGATAAGGGTTGTGATGCCAAGGAGTTCAAAGAAGCATGAGGCATTGGAGATGGATATGGCGCTGATGGAGCATATCCACAAGGGTTGGCACATTAATCTTCCTACCTTGATGCTGTACCACATGGCTTATGTACAGGACCACAACAATCACAACCTTTCCTATGGCATTTGGTTGTCAAAGATATTTGATGAGATCAAGGCTACGCCTAAGGACGCCAAGGACAACAGAAAGCTCAAGAAGGGTGATTATTTTAAGAAAGAATGGCTGGAGTCTTTGTTTCTGGTGCTTGATAATGGAGAATCGGTTAGGACAAAGAACAAGGGTGTTGTGGAGAAGGGGACTGATCCCATGGAAGCTGTTGATCTAGACTGTGTAGCCTGCACTACTTTGAAGGAGCTGGAAATCATGAAGAAGATGGTTGCCAAGCAGCAGATCAGACTAAAGGCTAGTTCAAAAGCGATTGAGACGTCCACCTCCTCCTCAGCTTCACATGATTCCTCTGAACCCTCAACCAGCTCCATAAACAAAGCCAGCCAATGACCATCTTGCTTATTTTCCATGCCTTAGAAAAAATTTGAATTTTGACATCTTGAACTCTTGTTGTTATGGTCTATAATAACTAACTACACTTAAGTACTCTGGCCTTAATTTCTCTATCCAAGTGGACTATTATGGGTAACTCTCTTTTGTAGGGATGGCAGAGATGAACTGATTTGCATATGGGTTAGGTGATCTTTTGAGTGATACCAAAAGGAGGAAAATGGGTGATCGTCTGGAGTAGTTACTTGATAATTCCTACCATGCTTGTCTTTTATTTTTCAATCTGCTCGTTGAATGTTTTGTAAAATGTGTCTTAACCTTGATGATTTGCAAGTCTCTTGTGTATTTTGGTTTTGCTAACCTTTTGTAGCAACCATAACTGGTACCAAGGAAAGCGGAAGAAGATAGGACTGTTACCAACCAACAGCTAGGAAGAAAGCCTATGCATAATCCATTGGTAAGACTTCTGAGTTCTTATTTGCTTAGAATTTTCATTGATGGTTCTTAGGCTGAGCTAATTACACTTTTTAGACCATCAATAGTTTGTCATCATCAAAAAGGGAAAAATTATTGAACTATCATGTGTTTATTGTCCTTCCTTATATTTTGATGATAACAATCTTTATTTTCCACAAGGTGCCTTGATGTGTTTTGTGTGAGTGTGACAAGTTGATGAACAGGTATACTCATGCATGGGACATTTCACAAGAAAGATTCTCATCTTAGCCCAGCTGGACTGAAGAGACTGAACAATCAAGTCCTAGTGAAATTTGAACACTATGAAAGGCTCATGGAGACATTTGGAGCTGCAATGAGTTTGTTCAAATGTAAAGGTATGATAATCTGACACTCTTAAAATGTTTAGGAACACTAAAGTCAAAAAATTTTTGAAACGTTTTAAGCGTTCTGTTTTAAGTGATGGAACCAGTCCCATTACAACTGCGAGTTTCAAAAATTGGGTTAAGTCTAGTGTGATTTTAAACTCTCATTTTGTGTTGAGGTAGTTTCCAATTGTGTCACGATTTTGAAAAGATTTTCTCATCTGTTTTGACTCATAAATTGTTGTTCAATGATACTAAAACGGGCATAATTATTTGTATCCATATTTGGGAAGATTTCACAAAATATTGACAACCACTTGAACGTATATTTGGAAACTAAGTTTTGAAAACAAATTTACACGATTTCTCTTTTCTAAATCACTACATATTGAAAACCCTATTGATTTGAAAAATAACACACACGAATACGAAGGAGGAAGCACACACACCTTTTTGCAACCAAGACAATTTTAGAGATTAAAGCTTACAAGTTCTTCACTTCGATTTTCATTCCTCCAAGGTTTGTAAAGGTGTTGAATTTTGTTTTCAAAAGCTACATCAGGTGAATTATAAACCTTTGCGTGCTCCTAGATATTTTACGAGTGCTGGGATTGTCATAGAGCATAGATCGAGCTTTGTACTTGTTTAATTGGACTCTGTAAGTGGAACCGATCCCAAGTGGGATAAGTATCTTGTTCAGAGTTGGACTAGGGGATTATAGCAAGTCTGGAGTAAGTCTTATGAGTTAAGTTGTAACAGGTCTAGATTTAGACCTGTGGTTGTAACCTAGAGGTAGGTTTAACTGCGTGGTTTGTATTCTAGAGTCAAGGTCACAAACGGGAAAACTATGTGTACTAGGAAGTGATAGTGCAAGACTTTTCAAATACCCTATGGGGGGGCTGGATTAGTCTCATAGTAACAAGTAACAAGTTGTTAACTATGGGATACTAGTACAAATCTCGTGTCCACTTACTTTATGCTCGTTAGTTTCGCTTGACAAACCAATCATTAATTACAGCACATGGATCACAAAAGAATCAAACAAACAACTGAGTTTAAGTTGTAATTTGGAATTAGAATCACTGCTACTTGACTGTCATTGGTTAATCTATTACGAACGTGATTGAACTTTGTTAGGTTAATAAGACTAACTGTTAAAGTTTAAGTATTGGTATCGATCCTATCATCTATTCTTGTGCACTGTTTGATTGTTGTGTGTTGCTTTCAAAAAAGTTTCAATACTCAAT
>JAOVYX010019649.1:0-18171 GCA_035668315.1 Drosera spatulata | reverse complement strand
TTCGAGGTCCTGAATTTCCATTCTTGCAATTCTTCCTCTTTTCTCTTCAATTTCCATGCCAATCTGCCATAAAATCAAACATACGACAGTGCCAACATTCCAAAGCGAAAATGAAACTAAAAATATAATTTAGACAATACAAAGGGAATAAAAACAAGGTTTAGAACAATAAAATGACGTGTGATTTCATACACATCACATCTTCCTTAAAATTTTTCCTCGAGATCATTTTGTCGTGCAATAATTTGATTTTATCCTTGTAACTTATTGTACTTTCATACGCATCATTTCGAATCTCTTCAAGCTCTTGTAATTGGAGCCGGTAATTTTTAACCCCATTTTTATAATTTTTGTTCATTTGCCTAATTGCCCGAGATGCTTTGTGTTCAATTTCAACTGGCAAATGACACGTTTTACCAAATAAAAATCTATAGGGAGATATCGCTATGGATGTTCTATATGCCATTCGATATGCCCATAGAGCATCATCAAGTCTCAAACTCCAATCCTTTCTATTGGGATTCACCATTTTTTCGAGTTGATTTAATTTCTCGATTTGATACCTCTGCCTGACCACTTATCTGAGGATGATATGCAGTGGAGATATTATGATTGACATGATATTTATTTAACACAGTTTCGACTACCCGATTATAAAAATGGGTATCCCTATCACTAATAATAGCTCTAGGGACGCCAAATCTACTAAAAGTTTGATTTTTAATATATCCGACAACCACCTTAGCTCATCCGTCTTAGTTGCTGCAGCCTCCATCCATTTTGAGGCATAATCAACTGCTAGCAAGATGTAAAAATTACCATATGAGTTAGGAAAGGTCCCCATAAAATCTATAACCCAAACATAAAAAATTTCACACACGTGTATAGATTTTAATGCCATTTGATCTCCATTAGAAATATTTCCCTGTCCTTTGGCATCTATCACACCTTTGCACAAAATCATAGGCGTCCTTATTCTAAGTACGTCAGAAAAATCCACATTCTAAGATTTGTGCTTAATTCATCTTACTCCATAATGTCCACCAACTTCATAGGCATGGAAATGTTCTAAAATTGATGGAATTTAATTATCAGGCACACAGCGCCTAATCACACCATTTGAGCAAAATTTAAGTAAATATGGATCTTTCCACACATAATATTTGACATCACTCTTGATTTTATTTTTATGGTGTCTAGAAATGTCCATAGGTAATTTCTTGGTCATCAAATAATTCACTACCAAGGATGAAAGCCATAAATTGAGTATAAATACTCATATGAGAATATTTCTGAAATTGGTAAAATATCTCGATCATTTACTATGCCGCATAAATAATTTGTCACATAGTTTTCAGCATCTTTCTTACCTCGGATCTCAATATCAAACTCTTGTAAAAGGAGAACCCAACACACAAATGTTTGTTTTGACTCCTTTTTCTTGAGTAAATATTTCAATGCAGCGTGATCTGAGAAAACTTTTGTGCCCAATAAATATGATCTAAATTTTTCTAAGGAAATGCATACAACTTTTTTTCAATCATTGTATAATCACATTGGGCCTCATCAAGCATCCTTGAAGCGTAATAAATTACGTGAGGGACTTTGTCAACTCTTTGACCCAAAGCGACGCCTACAACCTTATCACTTGCATAAGACATTATCTCAAATGGATAATTTCAATCCAGTGGCTAAATTATGGGTGTAGAAATTAATTTCTTCTTCAATTTCTCAAAAGCTTCTTTGCACTCTTCGTCAAAATCAAAATGTAGCTTCCTTCTTCAATAATGGACAGAGTGGTTGTGCAATTTTTGAAAATTCTTTTATGAATCTTCTGTAGAAACCAGCATGTCCTTAAAATGCCCTTACGTCAAGCACACATGTAGGATAGGACAGGGATTTAATTACTTCAACTTTAGTCTTATCAACCTCCAATCCCTTCACTGAGACAACATGTCCCAGAAAAATTCCTTCTTCACCATAAAATAACATTTTTCATAGTTAAGGACTAAATTGGTTTCAACGCATCTTTTAAACAGCAGCTCTAGATCCTTGAGATATTTTTCAAATGAATCTCCATATACGGTAAAACCATCCATAAATACCTCATTAATATGGGTTATATAATATAAAAAATTGACATCACACACCTTGAAAATGTTGCAGGAGCATTACATAGCGCAAAGGGCATACGCCTATATGCAAAGGTGCCAAACGGACATGTGAATGTCGTTTTGTCTTGATCTTCAAGTGCTATCACAATTTGATTATAACCAGAATATCTATCCAAAAAGCAATAATGTGAGCAACCAGCTAACCTTTCGAGCATTTGATCCATAAAAGGTAATAGAAAATGATCTTTTCGTGTGGCTAAATTTAATTTGCGATAGTCAATGCACACACGCCATCCATTCTAGATTCTAGTGTCGATTATCTCACCATTATCCTTTTCCACTATAATTGTAACGCCCTCGACTTTCCACGCTGGAAGACACGTGAGCGTTATGTCGTCACGGACCCGATCCGTGACAAGGCTAAACAAACCGAATGGGTTTTAGGGGTATAGAAGTCAAGGAAATCATAAACAGTAGCCACAGTCATAGCTTACAACTTTGAATACCTGTTTAGTTACAACATTAAAGCGAAAGCTTTGCAGATCGTTTATTACATTTAAACAATATAGACATCTGATCTGCCATAATATCCAAAGTACGTGGATTCATCTATATACATGCAAGCTCTCTCTAAGAGCCTTCAGGTGCTGCTAGGGGCATATCTGCAATTGAAAAACATAACCGTGAGCTAATGAAGCTCAGCAACCTCAGGTGTATGAATCCCAATTACAGGGAACTTCCGCTAATGGCTATGGCAACCGTCGAAAGTCCCTAAAACATATATATATATAGGAAAATATGGGCGTCATATCACACAACATCGTTTCTCATTGCTTTATACGGCTTTGGATCGCTTTTAAGAGTTATTCCTTTCTTTTGCATTAATTTAGGGTTCATGACTCGACTCAGAAGGGACAACTCCAAGGATATGACCGACTCGGAGTACAGAGATAAGATAAAGTGTCAATCGTGAGTCGGGTTACCCAATAGATTTGGTATATTCGCACCTGCCTACTTTGTGCGTCGCCTTACACCTCTTGTGCGCATTCAATGTGGTATCGTTTGCCAGCATTGAGATAATTTGGGCCTCCCTGTAGAGAGCAACCCGTGGCCCCACCACAACGACGTAGAAGCTGCTGCATTCATGCAAAGAGGATGGGGGATGCCCATGGTTCGCTAGCTAGTTCTCACCCGTGATAATGGCTTAGATGACAATTCAGGATTGCAATGATTCAAACCCAAGCCACTAAGGCTATTCAAGAAAAACAAATGATCACAATAGACCAAAGAAGGGACACCATGTTCGACCTTCTCAATAATTTGAAGGAGAATGACCAACGATCCAATGGATCCACAAGGGATATCAATGCCATCCTTATCAACTCAAGGAGGCAATATTTATTATTTGTTTGCTTTTCATTAGTTCACATGGATAGGGTAACTATGCTCCATATCCCCCGTTCCCTTTTTATTAATCATTTAACGGTCATTTTCATTTATTTTCCTTGAGGGTATATATATTATAAGGGTGCATTCTTGTTCCTTTCAACCCGAAATACCAAACCACATGTCAAACGTGATCGTATATGCACGTTTGACGTTATATTTCCATGCATAAGGATTATATATCTCAAATACGCATTTAGGTTTAAGGTTCGAAGCACGAAATAATATTTTTCCTGGCAAGAACGCCGTTGCGGGCGTGACACAGACCGTGCAGCCAAATGCTGCTTTTTCTCCTGTCGCGGCCGCGACCCAGGATGGTCGCGGGCGCGACTGTTCACTGCCCAGAATCCTGCAGGAAACCTCTCTTTCCGACACCGGATCCCTCAATTCACACCACCACACATCCAAACCATTTCACACACATCAAAACATGTCCCAAAACATGCACGGAAGCAAAGAACGTGTGTGAACGAATAAAAGAGACGTCTCGAACGAGTGAGGTTACCTCGATTATCGATGATCCTTAATACACACGATTATACGAATGGGTCCTTTGATGTTCTCTAGACGACCTGCTGTTGTCCTTCATTCGTGTTGGCGTCGTGATGATGATGAAGACAATGGTGGTGAATGCGTGGGGATGTGATGAAAGCGATGATGATGATGATCATGTTGGTGGTGATGGTAGCGGCGCTGGTGGTTGGCTGGTGGTAGGCAGAATGGTGGGGGAGGCTGTGAGTGATGGTGGTTGAAGTGGGAGTGATGAGAGAATGGAGTGGCAGTGGGTGCGGGAGAGTGGGAGAAGTGGGTGAATGAGCGGGTTTAATCCCATGTTCCGTCCCACAATACGTCTCGTTCAGTCCATTATTCACCCAAATTTCATAATATTAATCCATCGATAATTTATTTACATCGACAGATTTACCCCATGTACAAAAATATGACCTCCCGAGTCACAATCCACTATTTATGGGATTAAAATCGCTAGCCCTTACGCGCAACGTTTATAACGTTACAACGTTGTAACGTTATTCATTCATAATGTTTATTGGCGCGTACAACCAATCTTCCCAAATATTCCATCGTCATATTTGACTTAATAATCAAATATTTTCTTAGATTAAATATATAACCTTTTAGCATGATTTATTTGAAAATGGTAATGTTATATATTCATTTTAAAACTCCCAAAATTCTCGGGTATTACATCACCCCCAACCTTTAGGAAGTTTCGTCCCCGAAACTGATGGCTTACTGGGAAATAGATGCGGGTATTGCTTCCGCATTGTTTTCTATTCCTCCCAAGTTGCCTCCGAGGTCAGGTGATTAGCCCAGAGGACTTTCACCAGTGAAATGGTACGATTTTTGAGAATATTCTCACGACGATCCAAGATCTGCTGAGGTTGCTCCTCGTATGTCAGATTCTCTTCCAAAATGATCAGCTCGTGTTGAATGACATGGCTTGGATCTTGTATGTATTTCCTCAGTTATGATACATAGAATACGTTATGCACGCCTGAAAGGTCAGTTGGTAGTGCAAGCTTATATGCAACTTCCCCAACCCTTTCAAGAACCTCATAAGATCCTACGTAGCGTGGGCTTAACTTTCCCTTCTTCCCAAATCGCGTAACGCCCTTCGTGGGAGAAACCTTCAGAAATACATGATCCCCCACATCAAACTGACCTTTCATTTTAAGCCCTTTTTCTTTGGTACAGCATGGATAGGACTGACCCACTGAGAGTCAGTAATTGGATAGATGACACCATCATCAAGAAGTTTTAAAATTTCTTTCTTGACAACTTCCATCATTGGAGGGTTTAAGCATCATTGTGGCTCCCTTGATGGTTTGGAATCATCCTTAAGTAAAATACGATATATACACATAGAGAGACTATTTCTTTTGTTATCAGCTATTGTCCATCTAATTACAGTTTTGTACTTTTTGAGTATACTAACTAGAGCTTCTTCTTGCTCCATAGATAATTTGCTCGAAATAATTTTTGGAAGATTCTCTCCACTACCCAAAGAAGCATACTTCAAATGAGCTTGTAACTGTTTCAATTCTAATTTTGGTGGACTTTGAACAGATGAAAGAATTTTCTCATGATTAATTGACAGTTCTATCATGCTCACATTCTTCTTATTCAATTTTTGTTCCATTTTAGATAAATCGTCATCAAATAACTTATCATAATTCGGATTGTCACTATCCACATCCATTTTCAATATAGATTCCATGAATTCTTCTTCATTTAATTCAAAAAGCTCCTCTTCTAGTGATGAAAATAAATTGATTGCATAAATTGAGTACATAATCACTTGGTTATTTCATTGCATCGTAAATGTTGAACCTTATGATCTCTCCATCAAATTCCATAGATAAGGTTCCATCATTTACATCGATTTTTGTTTTTGCTGTCCTAAAAATTGGTCTAACTAGTAGAACAGGTGCATGACTTGTTTCATTAATATGACCATTATCGGTTTTCAGAACATAAAAATAGAAAGGGAAGACTAGATCATTTATCTTTATCAGAACATTCTCCAATACACCTATAGGATGTGCTACGGACCTGTCAGCCAGTTGTATGACAACTCCCACTAGTTGTAGAGGTACTAAATTAAGGGATTTATAAATTAATAAAGGCATAACATTTAGATGCACCCAAATCAATCATACATCCAATAATTTCAGCACTACCTATGGTGCATGGTATAGTAAACATACCAGGGTCTTTTTGCTTAGGAGGAACTTTTTCTGAAAAATTGTAGAAACGTTTTCTCCTACCATTACTCTCTCATGACCCTTAAGCTTCCTTTTATTTGTGCAAAGCTCCTTTAAAAATTTGGCATATTTAGGAACTTGTCTAATAACCTCCAATAAGGGAATATTCACCTTCACCTTCTTGAAAAGCTCAAAGATATCCTATATTTTTCTGCAAGCCAATTCATAACTCCCTTGTCGCCATACTACATGTAATTATCCTCATATCTCTAGGCGATCACCTAACAAGGCATCACTCATCATCCCTCAATGATCGTGAGGATCATATCAACACTCTTATATCATACACAAAAATAAAAGTTCAACTTGAATAAGACAACCAGCTATAAACATTTGCATACTAACCACCTTCTTACCCAAACCAAGTATACATCGCGTCTCATTTCAACATAATGCCAAGACCAAAGAAAATAGCAAAGATAGGTAAAATGAGGTCTGCTATTTGGTTTGTGGAGCAAAGGTACAAGGATAGGAATATGATGCGAGTCAAGATAAATGATGAGTACATCCATCCTCTAAGGCATCGTGTCTTTACAAAAGAACACCAAAATTTCAAAACCAAACAAAAGGAATCTCCTTTTCTTATTTCTCCCTCCCTTTTTTTTTTTGAACAAGCTCATCTTATTGAGTACCATGTCCCCGCTCTTGTCTATAGAAATAGATGGTAATTTTGATTATCGAGAAAAAAGATACGGTAACTCTTACGCTTTTTGCTTGGTGGATTGCTTTGGCAATCAACTTTTCTTGTGAATTTTTCTTTCTTTCTTTCTTTTTTCAATGAAACTCCCTCAAACCCAGCACATTGTGTGCCATATTACAAAATAGAACTCACCATCCTATATAAAAATATCTCCAATTATCGCCACCTTAACTCGCACATGTAATAAGGTTCAAAGGGTTTTTTTATGGAGTTTAATGACATGTGCGATATCAAAGAACTCCCATGAAAACTATAAGCATTCCCCTTCATCATTTCACATGAAATACGAGGTACAAGGAAAAATAGGGAATAGCAGTATAAGGTAAGGGAGGTTTAAGGGTTATGGCTACATAAAAATAAAATAAAATAAAATAAATGATTTACTAATCACACCTCTCCATCTTATTAAAATCAGATAGCCATTAGCTTAAGCTCATTACATTGTAAAAGTCTAGCCTCTATCGTTGCCCTCACATCCGATGTTTAATTTCTCCCAAAATATGCCTTGCTAGAGATATTATCCTAATTATACTTCGCATAATGAACTTCTATGTAACTAGATAGGATTCAACTTAGGCTATCTTTATTCTAGTATGACACTTGCCTCGTTTCTTTGTTTTGAGTTAACACATTTTGCATAATTCTTAGAAACTTTTGCATAAGTTCCTGCACTAACTTAAATTATTATTTTTTACACAAATTCTCTATTTATTTTTTTATTTTTTATTTTTGAAATAAAACAGGACACGAAAACTTAAATCCAAATAACATAACTGACTCAACTGAATTAATAAAAGAGAACTGACATAACGTCTGGTACAGACCATAATAGAAACGTACGAATAATAGAAATAAACAAAAATGAACGATAAGCAATTTCTACTCCCCTAAACTAGAACAATGCATTGCCCTCAATGTTATTAATAAAGAAATAAAAACTGGGGGAAAATACTCACAACCTGGATCACTACTGAGGTGGAGATGGTGGTGCAAAGTGGCCTTGCTGCTCGTACGAGCGCTTATGGCGACGCTGCATACGCAGTAACTCTATCATCATGTCCTCCATCCTCCCCAAGTGGGTAGTCTGATCTGTAAGCTACTACTGCATGTCGTCCATCTTGATCCGATACGTCTCGCCTTGCAACTGCAAGCTATCCATCTGGTGCTGCAAATCATATAAACTGACATCTAGAGCATGGCGGCGCTGACGTCGTACAGGTGACGTAGGGATCTCCTCCGGCTGTGGCATCTCAGTATCATCATCGACATCATCTTCCTCAATCATAGCCTCATCTGCCTGAGGCACATCATTATTACTCTCAGCGTTTGAGTCTGTCACTTCCTCGCCCTCCGGTGACTCTTCAACATCAGCTCTATCTGTCCCAAAAGTCGACACTTGATCTGCACATCACAAGCTAATCTCCTGGAATACCTAGGGCTTCTTCATCGGCTTAAGGCGAAGAGGTGGGAAGCGCCATCCAGTTCTGTCAATGATGATGGTGAGGTCATTGGGAAGCCGAAGGTGGGTCCTTCAGTTTCTGCTAAATCTAAGATAATAGTCGTCCTCATGGAGATCAAACTTGTCCATCAAATTAATAGACTTCAAATCGATCATGGGGATGTGTCCAGGAAAAGAACTAA
This sequence comes from Drosera spatulata, assembly GCA_035668315.1. Lineage (NCBI taxonomy): Eukaryota > Viridiplantae > Streptophyta > Magnoliopsida > Caryophyllales > Droseraceae > Drosera > Drosera spatulata. The sequence goes on along the minus strand of JAOVYX010019649.1, from coordinate 9,484 downwards.
GTGTAGATAAGTCCATCTCAACCTTCATAGCTATCGGGATGAGCAGACCCCCAAAACTGATGGTGCCCGACCTCCAAGAAGCACGGAACATCTAGTGACGAACCATGTGGAAGCCACATCAACTCTGAATCTGCTATACATAGCCTACAGCAGCATGCACTCCTCACTGCAAATCCCGCCCGCTGTGGCCCAGTGGCCAAAGACTATATGTGCCAAAACACGATGCACATACCAAAAATACTGGATTATGGATGGTAGACACCTTGGCCGTCCTGAACTCCATGGTTTTGAGGCCAGTTAGATCCAGCCAGAACGATCCAACAACCCTTCTAAACTCTGGTGACTCCAGCTGAGTTCCTCCACCTTTGAAGCCGTACGCATGGTTGACCCATGCGATGGTCTTCTCATGTGATACGCCTCAAGGTGAAATCTGATAGCCTGCACATCATCCTCCTTCTTCTTCCCCGTGGTGATCAGCTCCAGGGTGCTCAGAAACTCCAGCACGATCTTCTTGTAGGTCGGCCACCTACCGTAGGTGGACTTCTCCATGTGTAAGCCCTTCAAACTGACATTTATGTCCTCCTTCAGCCCTATGGTAGTGAGAGTAGGAGGGTCAAAGTATCTCGTCTTCTAAAGGCGGCTCCTTCTGAGATACTCGTACCTCTTCTCTGAACTCCTATCTGAAACTCGATCTCATGATCGTTAGGCTACCCAGACAGTGGCTTAGATAGCGGTGGCAGCCTAGGAACATGGCTGCGCTTAGAAGGTCTCAAGTCCTTGTGCGGCATCTGCAAAACAAACAACAAAACAACACAAAACTCAACATTTTATATATTGCCCCGAGCCGAGGCACACCCTTGACTAGCTCCTGCATAATGTATAAAACATCCTCTTCCATCACAAACAATCTCCATTCACCATCCTCCATCACATTTTAACACACATCCAATCATTTACAATGAGATATATCAATCAAAATCATTCAAAAATACTCATTATCGATATACGATCACAATTCACAAAAACACTTCATACATCGCTACACATCACTCTAACATGTTCCCAACATCCATTCATGATTCATGAGCATAATGTAACATGTTATAATCATCCATTGCATCCACAAAAACAAAAATAAAGGTCTCCACGAATCAATAAAAACGCAAAAAACCTAAATCTCCCAAAACTTCATCTAATCACACAACCAACATACCCACATGCTCGCAACAACATGGAGAATCCATTTCAAGCCCAACATTATGCATTAGAGATGATTTAATTGAGAAATGTTTAAGGTTTTCAAAATTTACTCTCATTCGAATTGTGATGGTTTCGGAAAATTTGTCGTGCGATTGGTTGTTACATTGATGGATGAGTGTGAGATCCGTCGCTAGCTTCGATTTAAGCCCTTATGCACCAGATTTGGTCAAGGAATGAGTGATTTAGGGTTTATCGGGGCGATTTTGTGTGGTTTGTGTGAGTTCAGATTGAATGAAATGTGTTTGAGTTCTTCTTTAGTACGCAGGATACCCAACGTCTATGGCCCGTGCATGACGTGCATAGTCCGTGCGTGATACCTTTTTCAAAACTTGATTTTTTTTTTGATTTAAATCATTTTATTTTCTTATGTGATTGTTGTTTTGCATTCTTTTAACATGTTTCATCATGCTTGTTCATCACATTGACCCTCTTTAAAGAAAAATGTCTTAGGTTTGATCTCTTTGGACTCGACACAACATCAAAACTAACTAACTCGATGAAATTAATAACATGCATGTGAGTTGCCTCCCATAAAACGCTTTGTTTTACGTCGTTAGCTCGACGTAATCACATTGATTTTGTCATGGAAATTCTAGGTTGACTATATCGAGCCATTTAGAATTTTCTCCCTCAATATATTATTTCAATCTATGTCCGTTAATTTTGAAATTTTTTTCCGTTTCTCCATCATTGTAAGCTTTATTAACTTCAAATAGACCTTCCTAACGAGAACGAATTTTTTCCGGAAATAATTTAACTCGAGAATTAAAGAGTAAAACTTTATTACCAGTTTGAAACGATTTCCTGCTTAACTATTGATCGTGAAACAGTTTTTCTTTCTCTTTATAAATTCTCGATTTTTCATATGGGTTATTCCTCAATTGTTTCAGTTCTTGAAGCTGTAACTTTTTTTGTTTGGAACTTTATTCATAGTCCATGTTACAACTTTTAATTGTCCAAAAGGCTCTGTGTTCAAGTTCTACTGGAAGATGACATGCTTTGCCGTAAAGCATGCGATATGGGGACATTCCAATTGGAATTTTATAAGCAGTACGATATGCCTATAATGTATCTCCTAACCGTGGACTCCAATCCCTGCGATATTGATTTACGACTTTTTCAAGGATCGATTTGATTTTTCGGTATGAGATTTCAGCTTGACCACTCGTTCGGGGATGGTAAGCTGTGGAAATGAGATGCGTAACGTGATATTTTCTTAAGAGCAATTCACCACCCTGTTACGGAAATGAGTACCCCTATCACTAATGATAGCTTTAGGGATACCATAACGATTAAATATTTCGGTACGAGTTGCACGGGCTTCAACCTATTTGGAAACATAGTCGACTGCAACTAAAATGCAAACATTTCCCAATGATGGTGGGAATGGTCCCATAAAATCGATGTTCCAAACATTGAAAATTTCCCAAAGTATATGGAATTAAGAGGCATTTGATCTCTTTTAGAAATGTTCCCACTCCTTTGACATTCTGGACATGATTTAATAAATTCACATGAATCCTTGTTTAATGAGGGCCAATAGAATCTACTTTTCAATACCTTGAGTGCAGTCCTTTTGAACCAAAGTGACCAGTACTTTGAAAGGTATGGCAGAATCTCAGAATAGATTGTGTCTCATGATTGGCACACATTTCCTCCGAATTTCATCTGAATGGAATTTAAACAGATATGGATCATCCTAGATGTAATATTTAGCGTCATTTTTAATTCTGTCTCTTTGAGCATGTGATAATTCACTTGGTAGCTGTTTTGTGACTAAATAGTTCTCGATGTCCACATACCAAGGAATTTCACCATGGATTGACAATAAATATTCATATGGAAATAAATCTGAGAGGGGAACAACTTCTCCTTCTCTAGGTCTTTTGCTTAGATAATCTGCAACATAATTTTCTACTCCTTTATTGTCTCTAATTTCCATGTCGAACTCTTGGAGTAAAAATACCCATCGTAATAGTGTAGGTTTGGACTCTTTCTTTTTCTGCTGCATGATCTGAGAAAATAATCACTTTTGTGCCAAGAAGATAGGAACCAAATTTTTCTAGGATAAATACTAGAGCATACAACTCCTTTTATATTGTGTAGTTGCATTGTGCATCTTCCAACATACGAGAGGCATAATAAATCACATGAGAAATTCGGCCTACTCGTTGTCCAAGCACTGTCCCTACAGCTTTATCGCTTGCATCACACATAATTTCAAAGGGCACGTTCCAACTTGAAGGTTGGAGAATTGGAGATGTTACTAACTTTTCTTTCAAAGAATTAAAGGCAGCTTTGAAATCATCATCAAAATAAAAGATAACATCTGTTTACAAAAGCTTACACATTGGTTGTGCTACCTTTGAGAAGTCATTAATGAATCTACGATAAAATCTGCGATAAGGAAGTGAGCGAATCACTTCTACCTTAGCTTGGTCTACTTCAAATCCCCTTGCTGAGATTACGTGACCTAAAACTATACCTTATTTTATCATGAAATGGCACTTTTCAAAGTTAAGCATAAGGTTAGTTCCGATTCATCTATTAATTGCAAGTTCAAAATTCTTAAGACAATATTCAAAAGAATCTCTATAAATAGAAAAGTCATCCATAAATACTTCAATGATGTGAGCAATGTAGTCAGAAAAAATTGACATCATACATCTTTGAAATGTTGCTGGGGCATTACACAAACCGAAAGGCATTCTTCAATAAGCGTCCTAAATGGACATGTGAAAGTGATTTTATCTTGATCCTTTGGAGCAATATAGATTTGATTGTAACTAGAATAACCATCGAAAAAGCAATAATGTAAACGACCTATCAAATGTTCCAGCATTTGATTCATGAATGGTAATGAAAAGTGATCTTTTCTTGTAGAAGCATTGAGCTTTAATCAATACACGCTCTCCATCCATTTTGGACTCGAGTTGCTATCATTTTACCATCAGGATTTTCAACTATAGTCATTCCAATTTTCTTTGGAACCACATGAATTGGACTTACCCATTCAGAGTCAGTGATTGGGTATATAACTCAAGCATCTAATAGCTTTACAATCTCGTTTTTTTTACTACTTCCATCATAGGAGGGTTCAAACGGCGTTGAGATTCCCTTGATGGTTTAGCATTTTCTTCCAAATAGATTCTATGCATACAGGTGGAAGGACTTATCCATTTGATATAAGCAATTGTCCATCCAATAGCTCTTTTGTTGGGTTTAAGGATATTTACTAACTTCTCTTCTTCATCAAGAATTAGTTTGCTAGAGATGATTACTGGTAGTGCCTCTCCATCACCCAAATATGCATATTTTAAGTGTAAAGGTAGTGGCTTCAATTCCAGTTTAAGAGGGTGGACTATTGCTGAACGCATCTTCTCATGATTTATTAATAACTCTGAAATATTTGGACGATATCCATATCGGTACAAACATATATGTCATTCTCAAGCTGGTTTAATTCTTCTACCAGATTTTCCAAATTGTAATCCGTTAGCTCATATTCGTTTTTTAGATTCAAGATTGTGTTCAAATATTCTTCATTATTGAACTCAGATATTTCTTCTTCTAGAGAAGTGAATGAATCAATCGAATCAGTCATGCAAACAGAGTGGATTTCATCAGAGGAATGTTTCATAGCATCATAGATTTTGAAGGTAATTATCTCTCCATCAAACTCCATGGAAAGAGTTTCATCATTTATATCTATTTTTGTCTTGGCTGTTATAAGGAATGGTCGTCCTAGCAAGATAGGTGCAGATAGGGAAGACTACCCATGGCCATCCTCCATTTTAAGCACATAGAAATCTGCTGGAAAAACTAAGTCATTAATCTTGAGAAGAATATCCTCAACAAGACCTTCACGATGTGCTACCGACCTATCAGCAAGTTGTATAACAACCTCTGTTGGTTTTAACGGTCCAAGATTTAGGGAGTTATAAACTCATAATGGCATTACATTGATCAATGCTCCCACATCCAGCATACATCCTTCTATTTCAACATTCCCAATGACACATGGAATTGTGAACATTCATGGATCTTTTTGTTTGGGGGGAAGTTTCTTCTATAAGACAGCCGAAACATTCTCACCAACTGTAACACGTTTGTTACCTTTTATTCTCCTTCTATTAGTGCACTGTTCCTTTAGAAATTTTGCATATCGAGGAACTTGATTGCTTGCCTCTAATAGAGGAATATTCATTTCCACCTTCTTGAAAAGTTCAAGAATGTCCTTTTCTGCTTCTGATTTATTATCCTTAGCCAAACGACTAGATAAGGAGGATTCAAGTTGTTTTCCTTTTCTTGAGTTGGTTTTGAAATTTCTGGATTGCATGAATCATTTTCAACTTTGTTGGAATCATTGGTTGGATTGATTTCCAATTCGGGTTCAACTTGTTTTGCTTTTGCTCTTTTAACTCTTTTCCACTTCTTAATGTGATTTCATTGGCATTAACATCGAGATTAAGAGGTTGTGAAGATAGTTGATTGGACATTTGAGATTTTAAGTTGTTTACTTCTTAGAATAATTGGCTCACTTAACTTTCAAAGTTTGAGATATTTGAGCGAACTTCTTCTTGGAAGCTTGTTGAGCTTTTGCACATTATCTTAACTAATTCCTCCAAAGATGGTTCATCATCATTTTGAGGAACTTGACTTTGATATCTTTGCTGACCTCTTTCTTGTAGAGAACTATTGAGATTCAGAGGTTGAAAATTTTGATTATTGGTTCTCTACTTGAAGTTTTGATGATTGCTCCATCCTTTATTCTAAGTTATATTTTGAGAATTTCCTTGTCTTAAAGGACTAGGAAAGTTTCCCAATGCATTGACTTGTTCGTAATCATTGAGGGTAGGACACATATCATGTGCATGACCTTGAACAGAACATATTCCACATGATTCAATTTGTGGAATATTATTGTTATTTTGGAAAACCATTGTAGGCAAATCTATTAAACGGTCAAGTTTTTGATCAGTTGAATTTGAACAAAGCAACACTTTATGAACATCACGAGAGAGATCATCATCATGATTGAAATCTTGAGAATTAGTAGCCATCATTTCTAGAATTTGTCGTGCTACTCGTGATTTTTTATCTTGAAAATTACCTCCACAAGCTGCATCAATCAAAATCTGGTCTAAAATAGATAGACCTTGATAGAAATAACATATCAGAAGAATTTCAGGGAATTGATGATTGGGACAGCTTGAGATGAGACGTTTGAAACATTCCCAATTTCGTGCAATAATTCTTTCTTTTTCTGTCTCATGGAACAAATTTGCTTTTGAATTATTATAATTTTTTATGTTGGAAAATGTTTATCAAGAAACAAAGACTGAATTTGCCCCCATGTGTTAATTGTTCTCTCAGGTAAATCATAAAACCAATTTTTTGTATCATCTTGATCATTAAAAGGAAAAGCTCAAAATTTAATCACTTCATCTATTACCCCCTCCGGTTTCATGTCGGTACAAATGCCTATGAGAATCTTCACCAGGCAAACCATGGAAAGTTAGCAATTTTTGCAAGAAACCAGAATTGAGCTTAAAATTTTCATGCACATCAGAAAAAACAATACACAAAGAAGGTTCATTATTGTTATCACATTATGCTAAGTTTCTAAGAGTGCGATTATCAATTTAAGCATTAGGAATACCATTTTGATCATTCAAAACATTCGTTATATTTAATGTTGGAAAGATCTCACCAATATGACGATTAAGAGTTTTTGCTGAAGTTGACACTTCATCTCGTTCTATTTGTTGTCTTGATGCTCAAATGAATTTCCTTCAAGCTTTCTTCACAATCGTGTACGAGACAATAAGCTCCTGATAAATGAAAAATAAAATCAATACAAATTAAAATAATTCACACCGTTTCCCGACAACGACGTCAAAATTTGATAGGATCCATCGCAAGATGCTATAAATTGAATATCTACACTACTTTACACCACAAAATGATAACGAAAATGTAGTAGTGACAATTACGAGTCGATCCCACAGAGAATGATCTTTTCAGATTTTGTGAATTAATTTATTAATCTATCAATTTTCTATAAAAATAGGGGGTTGTTTGTCTTGATGAGAACTAGAACTGAACAAACAATCAAAATAAATAAATATAGATCAATTGAGAATTTTTTTTAGAGATTTAATGAAGTTCGACAAAGTGTATGGCCTACGTGATCTTCACTTGTCATGTATTTTAATCATGGATTAAAAATTTTAATTTCATGTTCTAATATGATAGGTATTTTTAATTAACCTCAACAAAAAGAGAGTTGTCGATATAGCTAATTGATTACCATAAACATGACATAATCCAATTAATATATTTACTCTATGTCCAAAAGAGAATGTAACACAAAGTAAACATATTGCATTAGAATATTTCTCGAACACCTCACAATAATGAGCAAACACAGATTTGCGTCAAATTGTGCTCATTTACATGTGATCATAGGTTAACCAAAAAAGAATGACATGAATGAATTGATTGCTTATATTCTTCTCTAATATAATTAGGTGATCAATCCAATTACAATAGACAAGTAATTGTAGATAATTCCAACACATGAAATGATATCATAAACTATGAACATGAAATTATTAAGAACAGAGAGATCGAGTCTCATAAAAATCCATGGCTAAATTACAACCAATAAGCCATACCTAGATTTACATTACCATCATCACAATATGAAACAGACAATCGAGGCTAAACACGATGAAAATCATCCTGAATTACAACTAACAAGAGTTGAGAGGTACAAGACCCTAGATTAATGACAATCGATCTAAACAGAAGAAGAACAATGATCTCTTCGATAGATTGAGTTGTGTAGCGTCGATCTTATTGTGATCCGTAGAGACCATCGTCTCATATTGAAGCGGCGTCTCTAACTCTCTGAAAACCTTCGTAGACAGATGAGATCTCTTGTTTTTCAAACTTTCTTAATCTGATTTATTACGTACATATTTATAGAAAAAAATAAAATATAACAAAATTTCCTAAAAAATAGAGAAAAATAACAACCAGATCTTATAAGACGCACGGCCCATGCGTGCTTGGCACGGCTCGTGCCTAACGTGCACGGCCCGTGCGTGGTACCAGTAGTCCGTGCTCAGGGAAGTTGGAAAACTCAATGTGCATGGCATGTGCCTTGTGTGCACGGTCCGTGCCTGCTACAAAACATGCAAACTTGGATTTTTATCTCCCAATGAAGTATAAACACGTCCCATAAACTTAGAAATCAACAAAAAAAAACTCCCCAAAACATCGTTAAACTTCTCACAATCAGCTCATCCTCAGAAAACACTTTCAATTCTTCACTGTTGTAATGTAAACAAGAAATTCTGAAGTATCAACATTTTAAATAATAAAAGGAACCAAAACTGTAACGCTCCGATTTTCAAGTCCTTTTCTGAAAACCATCGTGACATTACTGCCGCTAGGGTCTCACAAACCTTAGCCAGACAATTCAACTTAACTTAACACAGCATAAAATTGAAATAAATATACACTTTACGCATAAGGAATCTAAGTCCACAAGTGCACTTATTTGTTACATATATGACAACAGAAACTGAGAAATTAGGTCCCAAATATCAATATTACATTAGAAATCAGATCTTAATCAATATTCCTCCTCATTTCTTGCACCTGCAAAGTAAGAAAAATAGAGAAACAAGAGAAAAGCAACGCCGTGAGCTATACGAGCTCAGTAACGCGCCGGCCCCCTCTCCAGGGGAAGCACAAAAAGGAAAGAAAGAGAGAACAATCTGTCCTGAAACCACAACAAAATCATTCATACGATTAACATACATGACAGACCACTAATACCCTTTTATTAACACTGTGACCTTGGCTAAACATGTAAATCCAAAGCTGCTTCTAGAAGTTTAAAGTTCGGGGTCACTCGAAATAGGGGATCAACATGTAACGACGCCTAAGGGTCTCCTGCAGCGAGATACCCCAAAACCTAACAATCTCATAGGGTTGTCTACGCGCATAGGATGATTAGTCGCAACTACTTATCCCTGTACAATTCAACATGACATCTTCTCCAAGTCACAGTGTAACAACTCAATAGGATTAACAAACTCAGAGTTTAACCTCACCTCTCATGAATTCATTCATATTTTGCATGTTCATCTTTAACATGACATCATTTATAGGATTAACCTGTATTAACCCTAACCTTTTGTTCATTATC
>JAOVYX010019648.1:0-18172 GCA_035668315.1 Drosera spatulata | reverse complement strand
TAGTTGCGACTAATCATCTTATACGCGTAGATAACCCTGTGAGGTTGTCAGGTTGTGGGGTATCTCGCTGCAGAAGACCCTTGGGCGTCGTTACAGGTTGATCCCCTGTTTCGAGTGACCCCGGACTTTAAACTTCTCGAAGAAGCTATGGATTTACATGTTTGGCCTAGGTCACAGTGTTAACAAGGGGGTATTTATGGTCTGTCATGAATGCTAATTACAAGACTGATTTTGTTGTATTTTCACGACATATTGTTTTCTCTTCTTCTTTTTTTGTGCTTCCCCTAAGAAAGGGGCCGGCACGTTACTGAGCTCGTATATAAAGCTCACGGCGTTGCGTTTCTTTTGTTTTTCTATCTTTTCTTCTTTCCAGGTGCAAGAAATGAAGATGGATTTTGATTAAGTTAAAATCGTGTTTGTAATAAATATGTTTGAGACAGTATTTTAAGATTCCGCTGCGTATCTGTATAATATTTAAGTAAACTTGTGGACTTAGAATGATGGTGCTTTAAATGTAATTTTATTTAGTATTTATTCTAAACCCGGTTAGGTTGAATTGCCTGGCTAGGGATTGTAGGACCCTAGCGGCAGTAATGCTACGTGGGTTTTTTAGAAAAAGATCGGAAAACTCGGGGCGTTACACATCACCTCCGCATTAAAGTAGATGATATTTTGAAAACAGTGTTTAGGACTCGATATGGTCACTACGAGTTTGTTGTTATGCCGTTTGGTCCCAGGAGTGCACCTGCAGTTTTCATGGACCTGATGAACAGAGTATTCAAGCCATACTTGGACGGCTTCGTTGTGGTTTTCATCGACGATATTCTCATATATTCCAGAACCTTGCAAGACGATGAGGAGCATCTGCACATCGTCTTAGAGACGCTACGCACCAATCAGTTGTACGCCAAATTCAAGAAGTGTGAGTTCTGGTTGAAAGAAGTGGCTTTCTTGGGACTTGTAATCTCTGGAGAAGGGATCAAAGTGGATCCTAAGAAGATTGAAGCTGTAACTGAATGGTCTAGACCAACCATTGTAGCAGAATACGAAGCTTCTTGGGGTAAGCTGGCTACTACAGGAGGTTTGTGGAACGGTTCTCAAGGTTCGCACTATCGCTATCTAACGTCACTAGAAGGATAACCAAGTTCGAATGGACAAAAAAAATATGAAAAAGCATTTCAAGAGTTGAAAGATCGACTCACATCAACGCCTATCTTGACTTTACCGAAAGGGGAAGATGGGTTCTATATTTATAGTGACGCTTTCAGGCAAGGATTGGGGTGTATGCGCATGCAGCATGACAAGGTAATTGCATATGTTTCAAGACAGCTGAAACCATAAGAGCTCAATTACCCCAGTCACGATTTGGAGCTGGCAGCCATAGTTTTTGCCTTGAAAATTGGAGGCATTACTTGTATGGCATTTCATGCCAAGTTTTCACATATCACAAGAGTCTGAAATACATTTTCACACAGAAGGAACTGACCATAAGCCAACGTAGATGGCTCGAGTTATTGAAGAACTATGGTTTGGATATTCAGTATCATCCTGGTAAGGCTAATGTTGTAGTTGATCCTTTGAGCCGCAAGACCAGAAGGGTGGAAGGAAGTTTTTACAAGTTGATGATTATATAAGATCGGTTGTTTGAGGACTTCTATAAGTTGAACATTATAGTGGTTTCCAAGTCTAATGTGGCTTTTCTAGGTTACTTGTAACTCCAGCCTACCTTTAACGAGGAGATTTTTTGAGCTCAAGAGGCTGATGAATAGATACATCTGATCAAACAAGAGATTCAAGATGAAAAAGCGCCTAGGTATATCATTCATGAGGATGGGACTTTACAATTCCAAGGGAGGCTTTGTGTTCCTACTGATCAGACGTTAAAGCGAAAGATCCTTGAGGAAGCACACCAGAACCCTTACTCTGCACATCTTGGAGGCAACAAGCTATATCAAGACCTTCGCCAATGTTTTTGGTACAGTAACATGAAGCGTGAGGTAGCAGAGTTCGTAGCTAATAGTATCACATCCCAACAAGTAAAGATCGAGCATCAAAGACCTAGAGGGTTGTTGCAGTCCTTGGAGATACCGACTTGGAAGTGGGACTCGATATCCATGAACATTATTGTAGGATTGTCACCTACACTTTGGGGTATGAACTCGATATGGGTGATTGTGGACAGATTGACCAAGTCTGTTCATTTTCTTTCAATCAAGAATTCTTGGAATGTGGATCCCCTCGTTGAGGAGTATGTTAGGGAGATTGTGAAACTACATGGTGTTCCGAGTTCAATAGTATCTATAGGGATACTATAAGTTTCATGCAAGGTTCTGGCAAGGGTTACAGAAGGCCTTTGAAACTCGATTGAATTATAGCACAATGTTTCACCCGGCTTTTGTTGGTCAAACGAAACGCACTATTCAAACCCATGAAGACATGTTAAAGGACGTGCGTCTTAGACTTTAAGGGTACTTGGGATTAACACCTACCCTTTATAGAGTTCACGTATAATATCATACTAGCATCGACATGGCTCCGTTTGAGGCACTGTGTGGAATGAAATGTCGATCTCCTATTTGATGGGATGACATTGAAGACACCTTGGTCGTTGGACCAGAGTTGGAACAGGAAACTGCAGAAAAAGTCAAGCTTATCCAGGCTTCTATGAAAGCAGCACAAGACAGACAGAAGAGCTATGCAGATGTGAGACGAAGACCGCTAGAGTTCAAGGTCGACGAACATGTATTCCTGAAGGTATCATCAACCAAGGAAGTAATGAGATTTGACAAGAAAAGGAAGCTCAATTCTTAATACATAAGACCTTTTGAAGTACTTGAGAGGGTCGATAAAATAGCTTATCGTCTAGCACTGTCGATAGGACTAGCTGGTATCCATAATGTGTTTCATGTCTCTATATTAGGAAAATATATACCAGATCCAAAGCATGTGATTCAGCATGAGCCAATACAACTAGATGAGGACTTGTTCTATGAAGAGCAACTTGAGGAAACAATTGATCGCATGGTGAAAATGCATAAACAAAAAAAAATATCTTTGATCAAGGTGTGATGGACTAATCATACTTCTCGAGAAGCTACTTGGGAACTAGAGGATGATATGCGAAAACGATACCCTAATTTATTCACGGGTAAGTTTCGATTCTCTAATTTTTTAAGTTACTGGGACGACCTATCCCTGTTCATCGCCGGCAATCCCCGACATTGGAATCATCAAAGCCAAACCACTCTCTTGCCAGAGATCAAATCAAATCATAAACAACGCTAGATTATCTCTTTGGAAGTTCGATTGGCTCGACCCCGATCCAGATCCGGCCATCTCCGACCTCCATTGACTTTCCCCTAAGTCAGAAACGCCACGGAAGGCCGGAATTGACCACCCCGGATAACTTTCGCACGAGAACGGATCCCCTCGCTCACTTCCTAGCCTTCCCTAACCTTTTCCCGACCTTCCCTAGCCTCCTTCGGCCTCGCCGGAGACTCCCCATCAACCACCTGCCAGTCCCCGGCCTTTGTCAGGACTCCTTTTTCCAATCAAACCCTCGCTAGAGACTCTCTGGTCCGTCCTTTGTGAAGGACAGAGGAGGGAGAAGGGGATATTCCCCTTTTGATTAAACAATATTATATGTTATGTTTTTATTTGAGTGTATTAAAAGGTGTAGACCTTTATACATACACTGGTTTGACGTAAAAGCATGTATACTCATGTTAATTATGTTATCTTTGTAGGTATGCTTGATGCTGAGCAGCAGGGTCGAGTGCACGTGTTGAATTTCGAGATCTTTATAGTTACAGTCATGATAAAATAACATATATCATTACTTTAAAATTTAATATTTGTGTTTGTATGATTTAATTGTGTGATTTTATGATCACTTTTTTTGCATGATAAAATAAACGATAAAAAATCTGATTGATTGTTTGCTTGTTTGTTATTAAATAATTCACAAGATAAAAATCCTTGTTAACCTGTTATTAAATAATTCGTTTGATAAAATCCTTGCCTGTCTGTTATTAAATAATTACGTGATAAAATGTATGCCTGCCAGTTATCATATAATATATATGATATTATGATAACGAAGCAATCTATAGAATATTTATAGATTACTTAAATGTGTTTTGTCTATTCCTGCTATGTGATGCCCTGTTTGTTAGAACTTTCGATTTTTGCAACAAAATATTAAAATCATAAAAATGTTACAAAAATCTCTGAGCATTAAATATAATGGAGTTAAATGATTATTTAAGCTAACCCAATTATACCCAATGTGGAATTATCCTGAATTACGAGCGCCATGGCAGTCACCTGCTGTACATGAAAATTAATGTAATTAATTTCATGTTACATGCCTGAAAATCCTTAATTGTGAATGTCATGATAGTCACCTATTATACTTGAAATTAATGTAATTAATTTCATGTTAAATGTCTGAAAATCCTGAATCCCGATTATGAAGCAATTCCTATAATTATTAATGAATTGAAGGATTACGGTTTACATGACTAGTTAGGAAGGGTTTAAGAGAGATCCTTCTTTGGATCTAGACATCAGCAATAACTTGCTTCAGGATAAGAACGTAGATCCTTGTACAGATTCTTCTTTGGACTCTACTACAGCTTCTTGTTCTTCAGAGAAAACTAGTGAACCCTCTTCTTCCTGATTCTTTATTTCAACTCACTCAGACGATTACACAATGATTTCTGATTTATCTTCTTTTTAAGAATGTTCAAATATCATCGTTTACCTTCTCTGTCCCATGAGCTCCTTTGATCCCCTTTTATAGGCCGAGGGGATGAGAGCCCATGACTATACTATTCAGATGTTGACAGTTTTGTCCATTTGCTCACAACAACCCCATCACTGATGATGACAGACTTGATTCAACTTTTCAGATCCTGGTACAGATTCACCATACCTCAAATCTTCGATTTTTCCAATCCTTTGATCCTTGTCCAACCTTGCAATAAGCTCTGCTGTACTCAGTCTGCTTCAACTTAGTTTGCATCCAGTACCGTTAAGACCTCGTCTGCACTTGGTCACTGCTGCAACCTCGTCTGCATCCAGCACTGCTGTACCCTTGTCTGCATTGCTGTGTTGACCCTTGTCAATAAAATTGATCCTAAATCCTGAAGTATTTACAGGTCATTTGCTGTCCATGTATGTCTTAGCTACCTTGTTGAAATCTCCCCGTAGTTATCTGCATCTGGTGGCCACAACGTTCTCTATCAATGGTCGCCTGCTCTTCTTCATCAAACCTAAACTGTAGATTACTAACCTTATTTCTAGCCTAATCACACTAACTACATCATGGTTCTACTCTTAAGTTGTGTTCATCAATTTCTATACAAATAAAGGGATTGCACATTGCTATCAAAATCCTTTCAAGAAATAAAGGTGACTCAGAAGGAAGTTTTGGTGGATAAAGTTCTGTAAACTTACCTTGTGAATAAAGAATACAAGGATGACTGTTATTTTTCTAAACATCTTTTCGATTCTTAAGAGGATGACTATTAATATTTTCAATGATACGACGGATCATCGTAGTTTTTGGATGACGAAGTCTCTCGTGCCATAATAAAATCGTGTTAGGATCAATGGACTCTAAATCCATAACACTATACAACTCAATAACCTTGATTTTGACAAAATATAACCCAAAAGGAAAAATCAAAAGTTTTTCAAGGCTTTGTTTGGTTCCAAAAATAAATGATGTTATATAAAAATAGTGTTTATCATCTTTACTTGTACTTTCTAAATGAAAGCCGTTAAGAAAAATATCCTTAAAAATTAAAAGATTTCTTTTGGACTTTTGGGATTATAAAGCATACTTGACATGGATTAGCGTACATTTGGTAGTGTAAAATTATCACTTCTAAAAAGCCATCAATGATCTTTAAAGTACTGAAGATTGTATTAACATTTGCTCCACCCATCCTTAAATTTGAAAAATATTTCTTACCTTGAAGGATTGTATGAGTTCTTGCACTATCAACAATTCATATATCTTTCATGACAATTCTATAAATAAAAACTTTAACTTTATTAATATAAATTTTATTACATTGCTTGAGACAGTAAAGATAGAACACGCACTGAAAATATATTAGTATAAACTTCAAGAAGAATTAGAATAGCGTTTCCACCATTCAGCAGTTTCAAATTCTGCCTCTTCGTCGTTTGTTTCAGTATTGAAACACCCGATTAAATCTAAAACGTTTTTAGATGATGGAATTGGTTGAGACTGATCTTCTGTGAAGTTTCTTTCCAACACTTTGTCTTTATCTTTAATGGAGTTTTGATAAAGATCAATAAAGTGTTTGGGAGTTTTATAAGATCTAGACCAATGAACTTTCAGCACACAAGTATAGCACTTTCTTTTGACATTCTTCATGGGTTTGTTATTTGGAGTTTTTCCCCTCCTCTGTGCCTGATTGTCATCTTCCCTCTTCTAGTGGCTCGTACTTGCAATCGGATAATAATGTCGATCGTGAAATCTTCCACAACTACGAACACCTCCACGACCTCGTCCTTTTGGGGAGGAACAAACTGGACAAACCTGAGAATTTTTCATCAGTAACTCCTGGTTCTTTTCAGCAACCAGGAGCAGTGAAAGCAATTCACTATACTTGATGAATTTCAAAATCCGATATTGATGCATTAGGGTTACATTTGCGGGGTGGAAAGCGAAATATGTTTTGTCTAACATTTCGTCTTCAGATATAGGTTTTCCACATAAAGCCATATGTAAAGTAAGACTGAACAATGCAGAATTATATTCTTGCACAGATTTAAAATCTTACAACCTTAGAGTATATCATTCATATCTGACATTTGGAAGAAATACCAACTTTTCTAGTTGTCAAATCTTCCTTTTAAAGTAATCCATAACACATATGGATTTTTGACAGTAAGATATTCAGATTTCAGCCTCTCATGATGATGTCTCAGGAACATCAGTCTTGGGCATTTTCTTATGGGGTTGCTTCATTGCTCTCCACTATGATATGTTTTAGACCTTTTGTATGTATGTGTAATTCAATATCAAGAATCCATTATAGGTAGTTTTCTCATGATAGGTCTAGTGTTTTGAATTCCAACTTTATGAGGTTTGTCATATTTCTTTGGACATATCAAAGTGATTAATTTATTAAGCTTATTTATTTTTGTTTAATGAAAATCATATACAAAAATTTAATTTGTTCGATCTATAGATATACCAGTTTGAAGATAGTAATAAAATTGTCAATTATTATTATTTTTTTCAATACTACTGTGATTTATTGTAAGCTGTCTAATTTACTGATAAAAACGATATAAAATCAATCAGATCCTAAAAAAGTTGACAAAGAATTTTTTTTCAATTTCACTAATATATATTAAAAACTTTTTTTATTCATTATATTCTCAAAGCATATATTTAATTACAAGAAGAAAGTAAATGATTGGTATAATATTAAGAACTACCAATAACAATAAATAACACAATAATTTGTTAAGATTGTTCCAGATTCTATTTGCTATTTCTTCATCATTGGAGACCGTTACGTCATTTATTGCACAATAATGAAAAATACAAAGATTAAGTCTCATCATTTAGAGCAAGTGCACCAACATGGAATATAAAATTCCTCGCTATTTACGAACGAACCACATAAAATGGGGCAACCACATCAATGTTCACGGATGAACGAGACAGAAGGGATAAACCACGTCAAAATTACGGATGATCCATATAGAAGGGATAAATCACATCAACGTATTAAAATTAATTAATAGGTTTTCATAAGGCGATATTTCGTCTGGCGATAGAATCATAATTATTTTATTTAAATTATTATGATATGGATCAAAATAAAATTAAAACATATAGGTATGATAAAGTACCTTCGTTTGCCTTTGGATCTTCACCTGGTTAGAGGCTCGTACTGATAACGTGTTATAAAATAAGTGCTTGCATAGGTTGAACCGAATCTCCGATATACTCGGTTTAATTTCTTCGGACGATAAGCGTCGAAATTAACAAAGTAATTAAATTATTTTAGAAAGAGAATATAGGGATGGAAGAGAGATTTTCTTCTCTTGGAATGTGTACATAATACTTTACGAATGAGCTCTATCTATAGGGTTCAAAGTGATTAAATAACGCCTAATCTTTTCTCACCTAACTACGGTGATTAGGTCTAATTAATAGATAATTAGGTAAATTTTTTTAATAGCCTAAAAATAGATGAGATCTAAAAAAATCTAAGTTTAATTATAAATACATCATTTTTAAAGAATAATTTACAACAATAAGCCAATTTGGACCTATATTCATGAATGAAATGTAAATACATGATTGAAGCAATTTAAGAGTTTCAAGAATTATATGAAAAATATAAAACAATTTTATTTAATAATAATAATAATAATAAAGTGTTAGTCTAGTTTTATCAAAAAATATGAAGTACGGAGTATTAGTCTAGTGTGTTGCTGAATTTTCAAAACCTGTTCGGTCCCCTTTTTCCGGTCGTCATGAAATTTTCTATCTGTACTTCAACAGTCATGTATTGTGCTTCGCGCTTTCTTTTGAACCACTTCAACGCAAGTTTTTCTTTCTTTCCTTTCGACTGTCATGTCATGGACTTCGGGTCTCATGTGTGTTAGATTCTCGGCAAGATGTGACTTGGTATGGTCTTTCTCCTAGTCTCATTGTCAACATATTGCTGTCACATTTCAAATTGATCAACATATAGCTACGAATGGGATAGATTAAACTTACCTAACATGGAATTCACTGTTTTAAAATTGCTAATGTTTTGATAATAGAGTAAGTCTAATGGTGGTAGTTATAATTAGCAAAGATAAGTTATGATTTGACACTGCTAGTATATTTTCGTTATAAATTATAAATGTTATTGCAATGCATTCATATTATATTATGACATTTTTTATTGATGGATGGTTATTAAAAAGTCTTATGTGTTTGGTTGAATTTATATATATATTTTTTAAATTGCTCAAAAACTAATTATACTAAATATAGCATTAATATACTTATTATCAAATATAGCATCAAGTTTAGCCAAGCAGAAATTTGCCTGGTGAAATCATAGCCATTGGAACAATATTTAGGAGACAATTTTTATATTTTATTCATAACATCAATTTTAGCGCGTGCAGATCTTCACATGATGTAGGATATGCTCCGAATATTACTCACTTCATCTTAGGATAAATAAAACACTTTAACCTTGCATATTTGGTTATACAAAATGTGACTCGAGTCATCACATAAGGACATTTTTGTCCGATGCAATAAAGTTAATGGATTTCTTAATTATTATGTCAAATTAATTTTAATAATTTATCTAAAATGAAAGACGTAGTAATTTAAGTCATACATTCTAATATTGGGTCAGTGACTAAACTTGTTTACGTCATCGACATGAAAAATGAACCTTTTTAAAATACATAATGGGTAGTTAAAAATAATATTCCTATTATATTTTTTTAGGATAGAGAGAATATATTATTACCCAACTTGAAACGGTTCCTGTACTCGTTTTCTCATTATAAAATGGACATTAAAGCTCATAATATCTTCATAAGAAAATGATGCAAAACGATTATTATTCCTTTTTTGGTCAGAATGCAAAACGATTATTAGAACTAACACTATTCAACATGTATTTAAGAAGTTCTGTTTGATCGTCCAAGAAGGATACTCCCTTATTCTCATAATAAATGTAATCGTTTGATGTGGAATAAATTTAAACGTGTTCAATTTTTGGATTTTAGTATAATTTATTATAACAACTAAGAGAGAATTAGGGGGCATATTATACCTATGAGGGGGTGTTTTCAAAATTTTTATGTGAAAATTTTTCATAAAAACATATATATGTTTTAGAACAGCTTAAAGGGAAAAGTATTTTATATATTATGAAAAAGGAGCGAAGGAGTACTACGAACAAGGATATTGCCAAGATAAATCACCTATATTTTCATTTGCTTTTTTCTTTTTTTTATGGTATTGGATTTCTCATACTCCTTCTATGATCTATCCCAATAATTGCATTATTTGTTACATAAAAAGAATTTTTAAAAAAATGGATAATTTGTCTTTTGCACTCTATTATTTTCTTACTTGAAAATATTTTTGTACCAAATTATCAAAATATCTCTATATTTTACTTTCTGCATCTCATTAAAATTATATTATATTTTTGAAATGTCCCATAAAAATTATAATCTTTTTTTATTGGATAATTTTTCATACAAAACTATTAAAGTATCCCTATTTTTATGAAGGTGGATCGCTTATAGTACCGTTTGCACAGCAGGGGTCCTGTAAAATACCCCATTTCATTAAATAAAAAAAGGAAAAAATCTATAAAAAAATTTAAAACCCTATATTGAAAAAATAAACCCTCAAAAAAATAGAAACCTAAAAACTTTGAATAAAAAACCCTATAAAAAAATAAAACCCTTAAGAAAATATACACAGAGATAGAAACTAAACCCAAAATTGTTATCAACCGGAACCGTTAGATCCTTGATCCAAGGGCTCCAAACGCATCCAGCATCCCTACTGTACAACTCGTATAATAGGGGATCCTCTTCTCTATTTTATACCACATCAATTTATCCCACTTCTCTCTCTTTCTCAATCAAGGACAAATTGATCATTTCTTATAATTCAATGCACATATAAATTATCCTGCTAAATCATCCTGTCATAATTTAAATGGGACGAAGAGAATATAATATAATGTCACATCAATCCATCTCATTATCAATTTTTTTCTCACTCCTCTTTTTTCACACAATCATAATTACATTAAGATCATTACCTATATAGTTTGATACACATAAATTATCGTATGAAGTCAAAGTGTTGCAGCCCATAGGAGAATGGGAGTATTATTCTCTCTATACCAATTATAATAATAAGATTGCTTTATTTGGATTTCCCAAAATAATTGCATCCCTTTCTTATTTGATTTTCTTATTTGTTTTTTTTTTTAAAAACTCCCAAAATACTCCTACATTTTACATAGAACATTTTTCTATTTTGATTGTTAAAAATACATATAATATTTTCTTATTTGGTAAAATTTTTCACGCAAAACCTGCTGTCATAGTTACAATACGCTCTACTAACTCTTTCTAAGTTGCTACAGTAAACCCTCACCAATTGTAACGTCCCGATTTTCAAGTCTTTTTCTGAAAACCCTCGTGACAAACCTTAGTCAGGCAATTCAACTTAACTTAACACAGATTGAAACTTAAATAATTATACACTTTTGACATCAGGAATCTAAATCCACAAATGCACTTATTTGTTACACATTTGACAACAGAAACTGAGAAATTAAATCCCAAATATCAATATTACATTATAAATCAAGTCTTAATCAATATCCCTCCTCATTTCTTATACCTGAAAAATAAGAAAAATAGAAAGACAAGAGAAAAGCAACGCCGTGAGCTATACGAGTTCAGTAACGTGCCGGCCCCCTCTTCAGGGAAAGTACAAAAAGGAAAGAAAGAGAGAACAATTTATCTTGAAATCACAACAAAATCTGTCATACAATTAACATACATGACAAACCACAGATACCCTCTTGTTAACACAGTGATCTTGCCTAAACATGTAAATCCATAGCTTCTTCTAGAAACTTAAAGTCTGGGGTCACTCGAAACAGGGGATTAACCTGTAACGATGCTCAAAAGTCTCCTGCAGCGAGATACCCCATAACCTAAAAACCTCGCAGGGTTGTCTATGCGTATAAGATGATTAGTCGCAACTAGTCATTCCTGTACAGTTTAACATGACATCTTCTCCAAATCACAGTGTAACAACTCGACATGATTAACAAAATCGGAGGTTGATCTCACTTCTCATGAATTCATTCTTATTTTGTATGTTCATCTTTAACATGACATTATTTATAGGATTAATCTGTATTAAACCTAACTTTTATCCATTATCGTATGCCAAATCTTGTAAAACTGAACACTTGTTTTTATCACAATCATATAACGTACGGGGTTAACCGAGAAAAACCTACCCAAACCCTAACATTAGGACTATCAGGGTTAGGTTAACATGAACTGCGATAATCTAGAAGTGCCACCATAGAATCATACAATATCACGAAAATGCAAACATAACACAGCACAACATAACACAGCGCACACGGCAAAACTACCCATCACACGTTAATATACAACTAGTATACTAACATGTATCGCCATCCAAATCAAGAATCTAAACGTTACCTTGTTATGTGAGACTCGGGTTGTTTGCGTTATACCAAAGGAAAAACAGTTTACGTCTTAGTTCCTGCACAGTATAAGTATGATAAGTTCGTTACTACATATTTCTTTCGTATATTTCATTATTTCTACGTATTCATGTGTATTATACATCCATAAATACGTCTACTACGTCATTATGTATTCTTACGTACATTATGTTATTTTCACGTATTTACATATATTGCACAAATACGTAAACTACTATGTACTTTTATTCAAATTTTGTATTCTTGGTCTTTATATAATCAAACGCATATTTTCCTATGTTTTCTTATCCAAATACTGTATTTTAATAGTCATAGAGGATATACGACTTGATACGGCACATAAATACGTCGAAAAATGAATTTTTGGACTGCCTGTGAGGCGTCACGGCGGTTAGAAATCTTGTTGCGGCCGCGACAGGATGAGGACAGTGACCTCGACAGGTTGTTTTTTTTCTTCCAGATTTTCAAGTCTAACTTCGAAAGCAAATAACTTCTTTGTTTCTTAACCAAATTGAGTGATTTTTGATTCAGTGGAAACTTCAAGAAGTCCTCTACAACTTTATTTCAAGACTCATTTACTGAATTAGCCTTTAACTGGGGTGAAAATGCGTTTTAATATCGTACATCAAAACTATCCAAGAATGGATGCGGACTAGTTTGTTGGTTTTTGCGTTTTACCCAACCAATTCAATCCCAAATGATCTAAAACTTCATAAATATAATATTTACTTCTTGTCATGTTTGTTCAATTTTGGGCTTGTTTGATACGTAAAACCTTAGGTTTCGAGTCTCACGAGCATAACTTATCTTTTGGTTTAAATATCACGTTTCTTTGTCCGTGGCCTTTTTTTCTTGTTATTTTCCTTATTTTTTGATCACATATAATCAGTTAGAGGTTATGAACAGAGAAGGCAAAGCTCACACTCTTGTTGAAACGGATTTGAGCTTGTTTTGCTTTCCTTTGACGTGTGAAGCACTATTTGCTCGTTTCCTTGTCCTTGAGGCGTTTTCTGCTGTTGGAGATGCCTTCCTTCCCCCTCTTGTGCTCACCACACCCCTCTGAGCCCAAAAAGTCGAGCTACGTGTGGCTCGGAGCTTGGTATGATTGGTTCCTGTTATAATTCAAAAGAATCCGTAAGAAGTTAAGAAGGAGGGAGAATGATTTGGTGAGGAGAAGGAGAGGAGATGTGCTGATGGCCTGCTTCCTGGATCTCCCTTGGTGATGAGGATGGGTGGAGGAGTGGGTGGAAGGGAGTGCGGAAGGTGGTGTCCCTTGGAACGGTGGTTATCGTGGCCGGGAGTGGGTCAGGCTGGGGATTAAAGAAGTGAAGAGTGGGAAGAAAAGAGAGGGAAGGGAATTCAAATTAAAAAACATCCCCGTTTCGTTTAATCGTAAAATTAATTAATCCCATATCTTTCACAGTCTTCGCTCAAATTTTACCACCACGCTCGAAAAATCATGTTATTAATTAACATATAATTTTTCAAATTTTTCGGCGACAAAAAGTTATCCCAACTTCGTCACAAGTTTTATTGTTATGAACGTAATGTTACGTCTCAAAAATTTGAAATGAAATTCGTTTCTCTCTTTTAATTTATTATATAAAGAGGAAACGCATATTCTCACTACGTTTATCAACTTTAATTATTATTTGATCATAATTTTTTTTATATTCATTAATATTTATTTGATCTCAATTTTTTGGGACTTTACACCAATCCTACTAAAATTTTAAAAATAAAATTAAAATATTAATCTACGATTCGAGTCAGAAGATTATATATATTTGTTATTAGACGGAAGAAGTATTTTTATCGGATCAACTCTTGTCACTATCATTTCTTCTCATTTACTTATTTTTACTCATCTCTTTAACAATCACAAAATCAAATATATCCCTTACCCACACAAAAATAAATGGATCACTATCTATAAAATTCAATACATATAAATCATCATGTCAATTCAAAAGATTACCATTTTTTCGAAACGATGGGAATAATTCCTACTTCCTTCGTCCCATAAACTTTGCAACGTTTTGACTTTGTACGCGTGTCGATATAAAGTTTGACACGCGTGCAACGATGATCAAACGTAGTTTTGTGTAAATTTATCAGGAAACATCAATGGTTGTGTAAATTATGTACTTCAACTTAATACATGTTGCGGGATGATCAGACGTGATTTAATATGAAAATGAGACTTGTATTTATTCGTATAGAATAGTATACAATACGGAATAATTTTTTTGAGTTGGAGAGAGTGTTATGTAGGGCCAATACCGTCACCATACTAGAGTTGGGCAATGCGCCGGTTAACTCGCCAAACCCGGCCCGGATCGACCTGTCCGGTTCAAGAATCGGCCTGACCCACATGGTGACATGATGGGTCGGTTAATAAGCGGACCGATGCATCGGTTTGGGCTGGGTTGGGCATCCCGTGAACCACGGTTCGGCCCAGACCGGGATTGTTAAAGGTCCGAAACCAGACCGATCCGTTTGGTTCGAACCGATTCAGTCCAGGACCGACCCACTAATGACCCATGCTCTTTTTGTTCAGTTTGTACCAAGACTCCACTGCATAATTTTTTTAATTTTTTTTTTACTTTGATTGTGGCCAACTAAAGATCTCAAAGACTATTAAAGACCAACAGACAACAACACTTTTTGACCCACTAAAAATTCATTTTTGACCAAAGACCATTAAACCCCATGCAAAAATTCATTTTGATCTACTAAAATCTACAGCTCTTTTTGTTATTTTTTGAACTCCAACGAACAACAAGAACGATAGTTATTTATTTATTTTTTTGGAACTTCACAAGTCGTTGGGCTCTAGCCTATCTCCAATCCAACGTTATTTTTTGAACAGCAATAGGCAACAGTCAAGGCAACAGCTAATTTTTGAACTTTATAAATATGTCTCCAATTCATTTTATTTCTCATAATTATAATTATTCTCAATTCTCAATCAACTCGTAAACGTTCATTCATTCTCATTCTTCACACTTACATACATTAAATCATTCCCGAGGTGCTGGTCGATCATCTTCAACTTCAAGGAAGCACCCAAGACGGGAGGAGATGGATTCATCTCATATCATCGATGTCGTTGTCATTCCCGAGGTGAACCTTGATTACGTGGAGATGATTTCGATGATACAACTTTCGATGCTATCAGACTGGCCTCGTCCCAAGTGAAAGGTCGAAAAAAGACGTCTTGGGTGTAGCCATATTTGGAGCAATGAGAAGTTGATGGGAAGATCTGCTTGTTATGTAAGATTTGCAAAACTCATGATTATGCTTATATAAAAAAAAAATGACGGCACAAGTATTTATGGCCGACACAGTAGAATATGTTTGGCCGAACATGGGGAAAAGGCTTCGGCCAAACTCAAATCCAACTTATAGGTGCCGGCCCTTCAACTTTTAGATATACCGACGAGCAACATCATCGAAAATTAATCGAGTACATTATTTGTACGAAAAATGCTTTTATTAGGATTGAACACAAAAAATTTAAGGAATATGTTTTACAATCTTTAAATCCAGTCGCCAATTTTTATTTTCGTTCTACCTTTAAGCGAGATTGTTTTAAAAGAATAGAAGAAAAAAAAAATATTTTTCATTGACATGTTTTCGAAAATTTATTCCGTGTCCTTTACTTCCGATGTTTGGACCTCTAATTATGGTATTCTCTTTATTTGCATTACTTCTTGAAAAATATTTTGAGCATGCTCACACCGGCTTTAATATAGCTACTGCTATATTAAACGTCGTGTCCGAGTATGGAATCAAATTTAAATTATTTTCAATTAGTTTGGATAATGACACCAATAACGATTCCGCTATTAGAATCCTAAAACAAGAAATAAAACCGGTTTTAGATCATTTATAGAGTTAAAGACACCATTGTTTTTATTAGATATAGCTCTTTAAAAAAACAATTTTTAAAGGTTATTTTAAAGATCAAAAATTACCTTATAAAGTTTTGGTTTTAAATGTATAACATAAGTGGAATTCCACATATGAAATGTGCAAAGTTGCTTTACAATATGGGGGTCTTTGAGCAGTTTTGTGAGAATGCAATGTCCGCAAAATGAGATTTTCGATAATAAATGGGCCGATATTGAAACAATAACTGAAATGCTTGCAAAATTTAGTGAGATGACTAATCTTTTTTTCGAAAGTTTCTATGCTTCTTTCAATTTGGTTGTTACTAAATTATACGAGATTTGTGATCTTTTTCAAACTTATAGACAACAATAATTATTTTTTATGATTTTTTAATGAAATAAAAATTTGTTAAGTATTTTGATAAGATTCCACTTTTATCTTGTTTCATCGCAATAATGGATCCTGGGATTAAAGTTAATGGACTTATGTTTCTTATTAATTTTTGTAGAGGTGTTTTAGTTGAACAAAATGATCTTGTGCATTATGATTATGATTTTATCTATTCTTTTTTACATTCTCTATTTGAATTTTATGTGAAAAATATAGCATTAAGACTACTCCCACCCGACCAACGGTAAGTATGGTAAAAATATATTTTTCGATATTACAAATACGCTTAGTGGTAGTAATTCTCAAAATATTAGCACTTTAAATAATGAAATTCAAACATATTTATAATCTCAAATATTAACAAATTATTTGAATGAAAATAAACAAAAAAATTTAGATATTTTAACATATTGAAAAAAACAATAATATTACTTTTTGATTTTTTTATGTAATCTACTGATATCTCCACCTTTCGTCACACTGGTTCGGCCTAGAGAAACGCGAAAAAGGAAAATTACATGAGCGGGATTAGCTGAGGACTTCATATAAGTGGAGTTCTATATTACATGTGTGGGACTCGTATTTTACCATTGAAGAAGAAATCTATCAAAACCATACCAACTCCGTCATGGGAGCAGATATAAACAATGTTGTGCGTGGATCGACTTGATTGTTGAATGGGCCCTACCATGTGCTTCTGTTCCAGTTTTTCTTGCAGCTCCTCTTGCTCCTCCGCTTATGAGATCCCTGTTTTAAGACTCTTCTTGCCTAATCATTTAGTCCTATGTAACGAACCAGACCGAGAAACAACATCAATTATCATGAAGCACGAATATATAATAAAATATCAAAAAATAAAAGAACATTATGAATATATGTTACGATTAAGATTCCACTATCATCAAAAAGTAACGTTTGAAAATACAAAAGAACACTTAATTGAGAAAGAATCTAATAGAAGGGAATAAAATCACAAATCACCTTCGGATTATTCTTCTTGTATTCGTGTCTTCTTCTCACATGGGTCTCAAATCACCTCACGAGTTCTTCTCTTGAATACATTGAAACATAAACCATCCAAGACATATATATAGTCTTTTTTTTGAGATTTAATTTACAAAGATTAACTAAATCTTTCAATAAACATATAAAGATTTTCCTAAATAAGATATTAAATAATTTAACATAATTAAAGAATATCTAATATCTTCAAAGACAAAAATCTTTCATATCTTTCTGTTCGAAAAAAAATATATTTTCTCATATTTTGGAAGGATCACCAACACAACTCGTTGATCATCGTGTGTAACACATCAGTCAAATTGAGATTGATAGCAGCTTCTATTTTACTCTTATATCAAGATGTTACATGCCTTGAGCTAACCAATATCATCAACGCACAATTATAGAATCTACGTAAGTCGGTGAAGATGGCTTGCATCCGTCTTTTGGTCCTCCATATAGGACACAATTTATGGTCATGTCTCCCATCGTCTCATGTCCAAAATGGGCCTTCAAAAATGAGTGGACACTGCTGCTAACTAGTCAATTAGATCAGGACACAATCAAAC
>JAOVYX010019647.1:0-18173 GCA_035668315.1 Drosera spatulata | reverse complement strand
TGTCCATTTGATTGCCATCTAAGAAGATAGTTAACAAATCAAGACTGTTAAACACAATACATTCATAGAAGCTGACATTTCTAGCGCATCCGAAGCAGAACAAACCAGAAAAATTAACAATTAAATCAACTAACCGTTTTCCCTTCTGTATTTTCAGTACCTTGTTTGGAATATGCTGTATATTTGGTTCTGAGAACAGATTCATTCATGGAATAAGCTTCTCATGCTTTTCAAAAATAGAATGGAAAAGAGACAAACTCACCTCGTTCCATGATTTTCCTTGAGCGATGCGAGGGTATACTGGTGCTTTGGGATTGACAAAAGCTACTGTATTTGAAACAGCTACCAGTTTCGGCTGGTAAGAAAGAGAGGAAGCCAATGTGAGACCAAAGAACTGCTTCAAGCATAAACAATACGAATGGTCGTCCAAGCATAATAAAGTGAACTTCAGAAGCTTACATTCGACAGTCCGCCGGTAAATAGTGCGAATGAGAAATCTGATCTTTGGTTTATTAGAAGCAGCCTCAGTGAGCCGTTTCCTGTCCGTGCATATGCACTGCTGAAATTAGCATATTGGAACTGCAAAGAAAACCACAACGACGCACTTATTATCGCAGCAGGAGTTAACTTCAAAGTTTAATTGACCCTCGCAAAATGAGCATAAGGGCAACAGTGATTCGCTACCTTTATAGGCGCAGTGCGGATCAATGGAGGAAGAACTTTTGGATCACTAGCATTGCAGGACGCAGCACTGAAAAGAAAAACAAATTAGTTTCTTGGAATTCAATCCATTCCATTTGATCGAAACAAAGGGAAGAAGCGTGTAAAAACTGAGCTTAATATTACCTAAAGTTAGCTGGTGAAAAAACTCCAATCCAATCATCTGGAGATGGGTTAGGAGAACTAAACTGAACCGTCACTGTTTCTCTATTTTGCACCTAAAATTCAAAAGGATACCTTATGAGTAAGATACATAGAGCTCCAAAAGGTACTAGCTGAGGATTTTACAGCACTTACAATGAATCTACACCATCTCTCTTGGGTGATTTGGCTAGCGATGAAGATAAAAGAGCTTCGGCACAATCAAAGCTTACCTTTAAACCCAGGAGTGTAGGATTTGCTCTAACATAAGCTTTCTCATCAAGGACAACAGTAGCTTTATGAATCGCAATTTTCGACAAGGGCTGAACCCCATGAGCTGAAGCATCCTCGACATAGGTGGCGGCACATAAGAGCATAAACAACGCAAAAGATGATATCTTCATTCCTGCCACCATCAAAAACCTGAACAATAGACCAGAGGCACTACCACTACATTACCCCTCAATAAATTCAACAACAGGAAATCACACAACTAACATATACATAAACACAAACAATTGCTTTACAAGCATCGGGCCATAAAATATGTTTCATAAGATGGTCGGAACACGTTCACTCCGTGTCTTCGATCCTCCTTTATAGTAGTGCAAATGTGTTATACTAAAGATGAAATTCACGAATCGAAAGAGCAACTCAAAACCAAAGCAATCATGTTGAAGATGCTTGATAAAGTTATAAACAACCAGTGCTACCAGCAAAGCATTCTAAAACACATGTTCCACGAAGCGGCACATTCATTGTTTCTAAACGCATATGGACTTTTCCTCGTGAATCACACATTGCCACAACATCCGCATACATGAAGGTTAAGTTTACCAACAAGTACATCAACAATTCGACACAATTACTAAACATAGACCCAAACTCCATCAAACTACATCAAAACCGCGACAAATCTAACAATACAATCACATAATCAGAACCCAAGAGAAGATATGACACCACACTCACCCTTTCAAAGAATCCTGAAATGGGTATGCTGAGAAACCTCAAGATCTCAAAGGGTTTTTAAAGGGTCCTCACAGCCCAGTTGCATAGTACTAGTGTGTATGCAAAGTAGCTATAGGGTTCCTCGTATTCTAATCATTTGGGTCGTTGAATTCCTGGTTTTTTGCAGGCTAGTGAAATGGGAGAGTGGGGAATATCCAGCCAATATCCCAGCTTCCTAGTACTAAAAACCATTAATGATCTTCTCATGTTTGCTCGATTCTTGCGGTGAATTGCCCAAACCCTCGACCGAAAGGGCAAAGAGGATAATCTGAGATTAATACTTATTTTTTATATGTATTTGTATAAAATTTTGTTTAACTATCAAAAAAAATAGCGGTAAAAGGTTTTTTTGAATAAACAACATAATTTAAACAATCAATCAAATGATGTTTTACGATAAATTATCGATATATAATATTTACTCAACTAACAATGCGGATCAAATTTCATCTCATAAACTAAGAGAGTCAAAATATCTTCAGTTTATATGGGATGAGGAAAGTATATCTCAAGTTGATGAACTGTAGGGGGTTTGGAATTTGGATAATCGACTTTTCACATGGGTTTAGAGCTACCTATATCTCGTTACTATGTCACAATCAGACCTAAGTATCGTATAACAAATGAAGGTTTGGGTTAGGAACGGAAAAAACATTGAGAAATATAAACGAAAGTTATATTTGCAGTGTTTTGGACATCTTTTGATTTTAATGGGTCGCATATTTTTTAAAGATAATTTATCTTAATCCAACCAATGAAAAAGAGTGTGCAGATCAGATTGCATGCATGATGCCATTAATTCACAAGTGGAGAGAATTTCCATGATGGAAAGTTGCAACCTTTCATGTTTTTCATGTTATGGTCCACTCTAATATTTAGGATTTCGATCTGAACCCATGTACTAGTATATTGTCTGTAATGATTTCGTGAGTTTAGACAAGCATTTATTATAAGAAGTACCCAAAATAATTTGGAAGCAAATCTGCTGTTATGTAGTTGGATGGTTTTTTTTTTTTTTTTTTCATTTGAAAAATTTTATAAAAAAATTAAAATCCTGTTAAAAAAATATCAACACTAAAAAAAACATAATAAAAATAATTCCATGAAAAATTATATCCATAAAAAACTTAATAAAAAAATAAAAACAATCCCTAAATCATCAAACAAATCTGAACCGTTGGATTAAATCAAACGATTCGGGTTGTCAACTGCGCCTACCCAATTAACCTCCAACTATAGAGGATCCCAATATTTGAATTAGTTCAAATAATTTACACCGTAGCATTCATGATCTCCATGGACCATGACATCATGATATATATGGGTTTCATTATTTCCTTATTGAACTCCTAAATGCAACTCCAATAATGAACCAAATGTGATTCTATATCTATAATTTAGCATCGAATTGAAAAAAACAAAGCTCCAACACAAGACCTAAGTCCTATGTCAAATTAAAACTAAACCAAATTTGATTCTAAGTTTGGAACCGAATTTGGGTGTAGTCATTCTTGTCACATTATCTTTTCATTTAAAAATCGTTTGGATCCATCCAAACATTGGAGCATGAGTTTTATAATTTTGGAATCATTTAGTTCTAAAATAGAATCATTTTGATTTAAAAAAGAACCAAACATTATAATTTGGATCAAAAATACTTTTTTCTGTCAAACTATAACAAAGGATACACACATTTTAGCTCTATGGTTCGATTTGCTCTAAGGTTACAATTTAATTTCATGAATCTAAGAAACTCATATGTAATTCCCCTCGTGTTGGAAGAACAACGTGGATTAGGAAATAAGTTTTCACTTCAACACCAATGGAGCGATTCGTTGGTGATTTGGGAAATATGAGTATGAGAGACTATTGAGTTTATTTTATTTTAAAGAGGTTTTTTTTTTTTTTGTTGGTTTAGGGTTTGGCAAGGAATAACGACGACAATGTCATCAACGACGATAGAGATTTCGAGTGGTAAGGCATGAGAGGGAGAGGAGGCGAGGGAAAGGGATCGGGAAGGATGTGATGGTGCTGTAATTGATATCTTCTTAGAATAAATTTTAAAGTTTGTATCTAATTGGAATAAAAATTCTCATGTGATCTCCTTGAAAACAATTCTTCAAAGTGATATCACATGTGAATTGCCAAAAAAAACAATAAACCAAAAGAAAAATCCCATCAAAAATCAAAATCCAAATACAGCCTAAATCACAAAACAACTGTACTGTTTGATAGAAAATCCAACTATCAAGATCATCAATTGTTATTTTGAAAAGCTTTGTTATGAGAAGAGCACCCTAAAAAAAAAAAAAAAAAAACACTAAAACATAAATGAAAATCAAAATCATAAAATTAATCCCTAAAGAAAAAATAAAAACCTAAAAAACCTATTTAAAAAATTAAACCCATAAGAATAGGAAGAACCTAAAAAATCAACCTTGAATAAACTTTACCCTTCACATAAAAAAACACATGTAGTAACCCTTAAAAACCCAAATAAGAATCATTACCGAATGATTCTTAAAAACCTTAAAACCCTAATTTGATCGTGAATCGAGAAGTCATAACTGCTTTTAGGGAAGAAAATCCAAAATTCACTAATCATCTGTTGGCTTCCTACTATACGATAATTTATTACAACCTAATGGCATCCCATTACAACTAAGAATCGTTACCGAATGATCGCACTGCGTGCTTGTGTCTCGTGTCTATGTGATAAAATGAGGCTTTTCGTTTGGGATAAAACTATAGGAACCCAATATCTTTTTTCTCTTTTTTTTCTTCTCTACTTTGTATATATATAAAATAGATAGATAATACAGTAATTGGTCATGGCTTCTAATGGATTTTTGTTTGTTAATTAATGTATATAATTGTCTTGTATTTAGTTGTCAGCATGGTTTGATATGAAATGTTACACGTTAAGTTATATACATATTATTTTTGTTTTGTTTTAAAAGATATATATGTATTTATATAGGAGAATGATAATCAGTCAATGTTAGATCTAGCCAACATCCACTTAAAAAAAACGAATGAAAAAAATACCTCGTCCTCCTAAAAAAACAGATGAATCATTTTAAAATTTTGAATAATCCTATAGAAAAAAATTGGACGTTCGCTAGAATAAATAGTGTTATTTATACAAGATATTTATGCATAGTGGAATAAATAGTAAAAAATTTTAAAATTTACTTATGTATCTACAATGTTGTAGTGCTATATCAAATTTCTTTCTTGATTTTTCTTTGTAAAAAACAAAATCAACTTTTTAATGGATTTTTGTTAGTAATTTGATTATAACGAAGAAATGGTGAAGGAAAGAGGGAGAGAATAGATTGTCGAGGCGAGTGTTTTCACTCTTTCCTTAAGACCGATTTGTCCCGTTCTCTGCACATGAGGTACGACAATCAATCCCCAAGATACAACGACAAACGCATATGATCAAGTTGCACTCCCTGATCATACACCATTCGTACCTTATACGCCTTGAATGTTTTTGGAAAGGCAGAACCGGAAAAACGCACGTCAATTCGCTCATGCACAAAAGGAAGAGTAAAGAAAACATAAAATACGTCGAGACGCTCGTGTTTTGTGCACAAAAGAGAGGAAGAATCAAAAGAAATCAGAGTGTATTTTTCGCACAAAAGAGAGGAAGAATCAAAAGAAATCAGAGTGTATTTTTCACAGGCCTAAGTGATGCTTTTATAGAGGATGGCAGAGAGAGGTGTCTCTTGACGCGTTCTGTTACAGAACAAAAAAGAAAAGAGAGGGAATGAGTTTTGGGTCTAGTCCAGCGGCCCAAGCAGCCACGACCCGGTCCGGTCCGACATCCGCGCGTGTGTGTTTAACCAAGACAAGCCTAGATCCTCCCCCATACACAAAATTAGGTATCCAAGGGGACCCAACCCTTATCCTCATATTCCCACTTATAATCTACTCTTCCACCAGCACAAACTTCAATGTGGTTTTAACAACTTTTGTTACATCCAACCACATTCAATGCATCAAATACCACACTTTGAGCATCAATTTCCCTTTCATATTTTATGAGTTTTATGAAAATAATTATAACACGTTCACCTCCAATGAACGTATATTGCATTAAACTCAAAATCACTTCAATCCGGAGACGTTGACTCATATTAAAATACGATCAAATTTGCTCAAAACACATACTAAATCCAACAATTTTTTTCACCAAATTACTTACGTGATAAATATACAATGATACTTTTCTCGTCAAATTTAACCATCCAAATAATAAAAGACAAATTATAACAACAAATATATTGAAATCATAGTAGATAACAACAAGCCAACTTTCATGATTTCTCGTGAAAACAAATTTTTTGGTGTGACTTTTTTTGTAGATAACAACAAGCCAACTTTCATGATTTTTCTTTGTAGAAAACAAATTTAACTATTGCTGATATAACAACAAATATCTAAGGGATTGTTTTGTAACGCTGCTCTAAGTTGCGAAATCCAAGACCAAATACAAAAATAAAAAAAATATCAAAATCAAAAATATGACTTAGTGATTGTTTGGTATAAACAAAATGATAAAATATAAAATCAGTAACATAATCATAAAACCAATAATCGAAACAAAAAGAATTAATTCCCGAGAAGTATATCTCGAGTAGCTTATTTCCCTAGAGATACAACCTAAGATTTAAATTGTCAATAGATGCACTTTTAAAATCTATAATACGTGTTTTATGAAAAAAAATCTGTAATACATGTAGTCCAAAAATACCCTTTATATTCCTTTCAAAAAAAACACCCATTATATTACAAAAGAAAACAATCTCACAATCATTTATTTCTCATCTTGTCGCGATCATCACGACTGTTATGTATCGAAAAAACAAGAAGAAGAAGAAGAAGAAAAAAAAAAAAAAAACAGCTTGCATGCTCTATCATTGTTGCCCATCGTCATCGTCAACATCAATGAATAACACTTAATACGTCTTCACCAAAATATGGTACTCCTACATCAAAAGATAGTACGTTTTCACCAAAAGTAGGTATCCATTCACAAGAAGGTAGTACTCATTCACCGAAGACTAAAACATATTCACCTATAACTAGTACGTCTTCAATGTTGTTGTTGACACCCATCAAATAGCAATTATTGTATGCCCATAAGCTCGACATGTAATTGTTTCATTGTTATACGCCCATCAAATATTGTCGTCGACACCCATAAAAGAAAAATTGTTGTTCGTCCATCAATTGTTTTCCTCACATCGTTGTCGTCTTCATCGTTGTATGCCCATAAAAAACAATTGGGTTATTATAGATGACTGCTTCATCGTTATTGTCAATGGAGTCTAAGTTGAATAGTAGGGAAACAAAATCTTAGAGAGTGACAACGAAAACGAAGAGGCTTGATAATGACGACAATAGCAAGAACAAATTAATCGTTCGATACCACAATGTGGCAGATGATGAGGATGACGAGGAAAATGTAGGATTGTTGGCGAGAAACTTCACTCGAGAGTGTTGTGGATCAAAGAAAGAGGGAGAGATGGCGATGACAATATTTGTTATAAGAGAATAAAAGAGAATTTATAATCACAGAGAGAATATTATTGAAGATCATTATGATTTGGATATATTTATGTGAAGAGATAATTAAGTGAAATGTTTCTCTTTTGTAATGTTTTGATTATGGGCACATCATGACCTTTTTTACTTGATTTTAAAAAAGTGCAGTTGTATCGAATTCAAATCATGTGTGGTACTAATGGGAAAAAGATTGAAAAATTATACTTTTAAGTCATTTAACAAACAATAATCACCAGTGATTGTTGAAAAAAGAGATGTTAAGCACTCTATTCGAAGAAATCTTGAAACATAAAATGAAATCAAGTTTTTATGGAGTTATGTTTTTTTATTATTATTATTATAAACCGTAAGTTATATCAAACAATTTTGATTTTTCAATCAGTTTAAAAAAAATTTAGAATTCAGAGTCATGTCAAACAGAATCTAAATAAAACAAAATGAATATTAGCACTCTTGGTTGCTAGTCTTGTAATTCTTGTCAGAACTCTTGGTTCAATTTCTTTGTTCTTCGAGACGAAGATGAAAACATTGTTATATGCTTCGTCATATATTCATCCAAAATTCAATCAGGGAAGAATGACTGAACATTTCGGATTCAATGAAAGAAGCATGTGAAAAATATTGAGGGATTGATGTCGATGACGATGATGATGTCATCTGTCAGTATGAAAGAAAATATGTTTCTTATTGTTGTATGGGATGGGGAAGAAAGAGGGGCAATTGAATGTGTCCAAATTGACATAGATTATAATCAATTGAATTATGAAGCGATATTATTGTTAATATGGAAACTAGTTCTTTCCTTTGAAAAAATTAAACGGTTTTTAAATGGATTGTATATTTAACATTTAGATAATATGTGGTATCTAGAGACAAATATAATCAATGCATTGTATCTTTACATATTCAATTCATGATTTTATTATAAAGCGATTTTTGAATATTGTTTCTTACTTAAATAAGAAAATAAAAAATAAAAATACATAAACAAATCAAGAGAAAAATTAAAGCAAGATGGGGAGACTAGAAAGGTGGCATGGAATGTAGGGTGAGCAAAAGTTTCTCAAAAACCTCAACCATATCAAAAAACGAAACAAACCGATCGTCTCAAAAAAGAATTATATAATGATAAGGACGGAAACTATTAATTTAGAAAATCGAAAAATCGATTCGATATGAAAATATGTTAATAATCATATCGAATTTCCCGGATCGGACCGAAATTATATAAAATATCTAGTTACATATTAATTAGAAGAAAGTATTTAAATGTATAAATGGTTAATAGATCATTTGGTTTTGCTGAAAAAAACTGTACAAAGAGCTAAGCCGAACTTTGGTACTAGTATTAGACTTTGCTGAAATCCCATTTGTTGTTGGTTCGCTTGCCAAGTGTTCTTGTTTTCAATGTTATTGCTGTCGGGATTATTGTTTTGTTGTTTAAAAGTTGTTACACTCATTGTTTTGCTGTTGCTGTTGTACTAAGATGCATTTGCTACTAGTTGTTTTGTTAAAAAACTTCCTTTTGTTGCTCAATGCTTAAGCTGTCATATACTCAAGAATGGTGTGCGTGCAATTCATTGTTAAATTTGATACATATTTATACCGAACCGATGAAACCAAAATACCGACTTCCTGAATTGCAAAAATCAAAATACCGACACCGATAAAACGGGATGGGATGGGACAAAAAATTTGAAGGACCAAAATATTTGGGACGGGACGGGAAATAGAAAAATATAGAACCGACTCGTACCATGCACATCCCTAATGGAATGGGGTTAATCAAAATTGTAAATGGTCAAAGTAAAAATATTTATTCCCAAACATTCATTTCGAGCCAAAGTGTTAAATTGAATGAAAAAACTAACAATATCATCTAGAGATTTAATGTTTATTTTATTAATATAAGATTTTAAGTAAAAAACGAGATACTTTAGATGGCTTTATATATAAAGGAAAAAGGATCTGTATCAAATACAGCCAACCCCGATTGCAATCCCACTCTCATTTTTGTTTTAAATTAATTTATTTTCAAATTTCAAGTTTCAAATTTTAAATTTTATACAATGACAGTCATCTTATAAACTTATAGAGTGATGCAATCTGCTTGACTGTAACAAATACAGCCTCCACATCCCCTTGTATAGCACCACTTTTTTCCCGAGTTAAAAAGTGACCATCACACCAAATTATAAGTATCACTTTAAAGGAAACGTTAAAAAAATCAATTACTTGACGTGAAACGTCAATATGATAAGCTCAAATTGCAAATGTAGAATTAAAAACTTAGAAAATAAGACGCAAATCGAACGATTCATGTTATGACTAAATATATGTCTGAGTGTTATGTACATAACACGTGGAATTTGACTTTACCTGAATCTATTCTAGTTGATTATATCAATGATTTGAACAATGAAATTTAATGTCCTATTAAACATTTAAAAAAAAACTTAGAAAATGAAACATTAGAGCTGGAATAATATAGCTGGAATAACATGTTGGTTAGAACAAGCTCATAAGGGGTTCAAGCCCTCCTCCTTCTAGCGATATTATTTACTGCGCCAAATCTTTTTATACCAACCCACTCAATCAAATTGGGCCAAATACTTTTTGCCAAATAGTTGTCTAAGCCCAGCCCATCATCATCTTCCTTGCCTCACCAAGCAATTACAAACGGGCCATCTCAAACTCCCCAGCTTGGGCTCACTCACTCACTCGACCCGAATCCCACAAATCCCCACGAACCGTTGACCGAACCTAACCAGACGACGAACCGTTTCAGCCATGGCACGGCGAAGAATTCCGGCGAACAACCTCGCCGCCGCCGCCGATTCCGGCGAAATTGCAGTGATCGAGGAATGGAGCGGATCTTCCTCGAGTAAGCTCTCCCTCACCGCCTCCATCACTTCCTCCTCCACCGCCGCTTCCTCAATCACGATTCGAAGGTTTAGAATCAAATCGACTCAGAAACACACTAATGATATTGATTGATCGAGTTATTATTTGTGATGATTTTGTTGTTCGGAGTTGCAGATTTGGGAGTCGGTTCGGTCTAGCGTGGGGACGGATCCTCGGCGTGTTTGTTCCCGAGGTGAGAGGAGGAAGTCGATGGTGAATTTGTGTTGTTAATTTGGTTGATTTGATGTTATGTGTTGGTGTTGGATGTTGTTGCAGGGGTTTCCGAGCAGTGTGACTCCGGATTACGTTCGGTTTCAAGTGTGGGATTCGTTGCAGGTAGAGATTTGTACTTGTGATCGGAACTATGCATTTTTATTGTTTTCGTTGCGGACCAGTCTTCGTCTTTGTATTCGATTGTATGCTAGTTTGGGATGTGTTGAAAGAATGTTCGTGTTCGTTGTTTGGATAAATATTGAAGAATTTGTCTATAATATGTCATCGAAATTGAGTAATGCTGTGAAGTTTTTAGTTTAAATTTAGGTGTTGCCGGGTTGGGGTAGAGTTAACTTTACAGACGTGCTTAGGTCAGAAAAGGTGTTTATTCAGGAGCTGAATTATGTTGGTTGAATGCAATATTGCAGGGTCTGTCGACTTATATCCGGACCATGCTTTCGACCCAAGTATGTGCTCCCTCATTGTTGAGTTTCTGTATTTATAAAATGCTGTATTTAAGCTGATTATTTGCGTGTGTTTTTTGGATTGGTTATAGGCGCTTTTGAGTGCCATTGGTGTTGGTGAGAAATCGGCTACTGTCGTCGGAGCTACATTTCAGGTTAGGTTTCATTGCAATGTGTTAAATTCGCATATTTGCTATGTTTTGTCTGTTATCAGGTGCTTATGATAACTACTGGTAGAAATTGGCAGTGGTTTTTGAGGGACTTCACAGGAATGCTTGGAGGCATATTGTTCACATTTTATCAGGTATATGTCAGTTTGATTCAGTATTGATTCTACACACGCACATCATTTTTGTTTCCGTTGCTTTTCATGATGTACTAGTTCTAGAAGTGTGTATTAATGATGGTCCTGTAGATACCCATATAGTATGACACTGTGTCTCATACTTGCTCCATACGATTGTTGGACAGTAACGGTCTGTCTTTCAGGGATCAAATCTGGACTCCGATGCCAAAATGTGGCGTTTGGTTGCAGATCAGATGAATGATCTTGGTATTCATCTTTCTTTTCTACCATTCGTTACATTTCACAAGCTTGAAAACAAAACAAGTTCTAGTTACTGATCATATGGTGCATAAGTATCACATTTTCATTTGCTCTGCGAATGAATGGTTGACTCTGAGATCTCCATCTATGAGACTATGACTGTAGCTCAAGGCTCAAGCTCTAGTTTTGGGTTTTGGCTTCCATTCTTTTAACTCACTCGATTTCCAGGTATGCTGATGGACCTCCTTTCCCCATTGTTCCCATCGGCATTCATGTTCATTCTTTGCTTGGGGAGTCTCTCAAGGTCGTTCAGTAAGTTTCAAGCATACCCTAGCTTCCATTATGAAGTAATGGTGCATCTTTCTTTCTTTTTTAAGAATAGGGAGTTCATCGAGAAATTCAAATCTCATTTAAATGTCTGGGAGCCAATTGTTTGGAGCTCGCAACAAATGTCTGTCAGCAGTCCTGGCATCATGTGTGTTTTGTTGTTTTGCATTGTGCTGTTGTTCTCTAATTTCTTTCACTACATTGCTCATGTTAAGCTGGCGTTGCAAGTGGAGGCACTAGGGCTGCTTTGACCCAGCATTTTGCTTTTCAAGATAACGCAGCGGATATATCCGCGAAGGTAATGAACTAGTAATAGTTATGAAGTTGTCATTCTAGTCAACATCATTGTTGAATTTTCTTTTATATATCAAGTGACTAACAGGAAGGGAGTCAAGAGACGGTGGCAACAATGTTCGGTATGGCAATAGGAACGCTTCTAGCTCGAGTTTTGATTGGACATTCACTTGCCATGTGGATATGCTTCTTAACTTTGACCATGTTCCATATGTATGGTATGCTGCTCTCATGGTTTCTTGGTCTACTTTTGTTATTTCCCATTAGAATATTTCTGTTACTCTTTTCATGCTTCTGCCAGATGTAGCAACTATATTGGAGGTCACATCAGGCATGTGGAGGTTATGCGTGCTGACTTTTTTAGCTGCTATGTGCAGCAAATTACAAGGCTGTCAGGTCTCTAGCACTGAATAATCTGAATTTTGAGAGAACTTCTATTCTTCTTCAGCATTATATGGAAACTGGGCAAGGTAATATTTCAGACAGCTGGTGTTACCTTTGAGATGTAATTAGACTGATCAGTAATTAGTTCTACTGGATACATGTGTTTGATGGATTGACTAGAATGCATTTGTTCTTGTCAGTGATGTCGCCGAAGCATGTTTCTCAGCAGGAGCATGTATTACCCGTCTGGACTTGCCTGTGAAGCTCGAAGGCTTCCGATTTTACTTATACAAGGGTTCACTTGGGTGTGAAGGTTTCATCTGTTGCGACCCATGATATGTGAGTTCTACTGTCCTTCCAGTTCCAGCTTCAGTTCACAAATTGTCTATTTCTGGAGCAAGCAGTCTAAACTGTCAAAAGGGTTCTCTGGATGGTGTCCAAGAATGGAACCCTTCGGAATCCCAAATGGTTCTTCATTTTCACGTGTTGTGTTTTTTAGGGTTAATCTCTCGAACAAATATTCAGTATACTATACAAATGGCGCTTTTTTTTAACCAAATGACAGTTTTTTATTTTTTATTTTTAATGTGATTTACTTTTATTACGTGAAAACAGGATGGACCTTATCAACTCTGCAGGATTCTACTATAAGAAAGGTCAATAATCATGTACGCTTTTCTAATATCCGTGAATGTCATGCGTCAATAGCTTGCTTGAGGTTTGAAATATTATGTTGCTTACAGTGAATTACCTGCTACTGGAGAAGAAGGGAAGAGTCAGCATCATCACGCATAAAGACTCAACATCAGCAGATATCATTCAGTCGTTTATTCACGCACTTGTAATGGCAAATCTTTCCGTCGAAAACAAATCATTGCATAGTGCAAGCTGGTCATGGGTGGGTGAACACTACGCAGATTTTCTCCAAAAGGTAGGCTTCCTGTTGAAATGCTGAGACTCGGGAAATTGTGAAAATCAAATACAATGGATCAAGTATCAGATATCCAAGCCATCTAATATCGATGCACTCTGATTTTTCTTCTTGTTGGCAGCTCCAGTCATCAGAATGGAAAACAGAGAGGCTGTTGTCACAT
The DNA here is from genome assembly GCA_035668315.1 of Drosera spatulata. Classification (NCBI taxonomy): domain Eukaryota; kingdom Viridiplantae; phylum Streptophyta; class Magnoliopsida; order Caryophyllales; family Droseraceae; genus Drosera; species Drosera spatulata. The sequence continues at coordinate 4,497 of JAOVYX010019647.1, read as the reverse complement.
TCTGTAGTTTGGAAGGCAGATTGGAAATTTGGGCCTCATGATCAAAAGATGGAATAGTTTCGAGATTAGGAACTTGTACTTGCTGTAATGGAGATGAAGTCAAAGACACTGATACCGCATGGGGATGCGATTCCTGACTTAGCATGGAAAGCTTATTGTAGAACTGACAAATGATAATAGCTGTGATGTAAATCAGATCGGCATTCGAGGTCAAGCTAAGTTCTCACCTTCTTTCCTGATTGCTACTTGCTATCCTGGTTATTTTGGTATTTTCTCAGTTTTAGTTATATGGACATGAATGTAAAGATCATTGTCATCCCTTGATTCTCAGGTTGACAATTAATTGACTTATACCAAGTACCAGGCTAGCAGCATACATCTTAACTCGTTTACAATCATACATTGCATAGGTGACCATCAAAATCCATAGATAACCAGGACATCCCTTAGTCCTAGTACACTTTGGCAGCTACCCATAAATTCACTACACTAGGACTTGCGTAGATCGCGGAAGTAGGAAGAAGGATCCCTCTCAAAGTCATCACGGTAGATATACCCGTCTCTCCCAGGAGCCTTCATGGTCTTCTTCGAAGAACCGGTACTCGAGAGCCCCCATATGACAAGTCCAACCGCCACAACAGCAGCGACTCCAACGAGAACAGCAGCGGCCTCCTCTCCTCCTGTACTCAACTGATCAATCTGTTCAACACCATGATGACGACAGCTGTTGTCGCCACCGCTCCTCCTGGTGTTACTGCTGCTGGCTTTGCTGTTGCTAGCACCCATTCTTCACTCCTGGATTTCTATGATCTGTTAATGGGTGAGTGATGAGATAGTTGAATGGAGTATTTATAGAGAGGGAGTTGATGCGTGGGGTGGCGCTTGGCTTTTCATGTTCCCTTTGATTTGTATGTTCCCACTGGCAACTAGATTAATTAATCACTAATACGAAGCGTGGTTTAGATTAGAATTTATAGCTAATTAATTAGTGGGTTGGTTCATTGTTGAGTCCCATCTTCCTAAAAAGATGAAGTAGCAGAGTACTAGACGTCTGGCTCAAAATAATTCATTCATTTTGATTATGCTGATAGTATCCCATGCGTTTATGAGTAGTGTTTGTTACTACTAAACGAGCAACAATTCAGTCGTAAACATATTCTCAACAATAATATTTCAGATAATAAGTAATGATCGAATCAGCAAATCACCCACGTATTATTTTGAACCATTGCTACATAACCATTGCTAAACATCAACTACAGGGTGAAAACTTCTGCATACAGAAGTTCAGAAAACGGAACAACGCCAAACAACACACATTATTCTTAAGCCTTTAACCCTTCCTAGGCAAAACCCGCGATCACATAGCCCTACTTGCGCAAGTCGCGGAAATATGAAGCAGGATCATGCTCAAAATCGTTTGATGTACCCATCCCTCCCTGGCGTCTTCAGCACCAGAAGCAGAAGCTGAACCTCTTCCTGAAAGCTGACTCCATATTCCAAATAAAGCAACAGCTGCTCCAGCAATGGCACCTACAATCTGGACCGCCCCATTACTGTTTCCTGCTGGCTTACCATCCTCCTTGCAGCTGTCCATACTGTGTATATATCGATATCGATCTCTATGAACTAAGGTGATGCAGGAAACAAACTTGGAAAAACAGAGAAGCGAATGTGTCAATTTATAGAGGCAAAGTTAGTCAAACTCAAGCATTACCATACACAAAAAGAGCTGGTCAAGCATTGAAACTTGATCTTCTTTCTTTCCTTTATGATTCAACATGTTTCCTAGGCAATGTGGTTTGGAAACGACAGCTTCTGGACTAATCATAAATGATTGCGAGTCTATTCTGCTAACTTATTTTATGTGCTATGTGATCTAATTTTACACTTTTTGGGAGTGTAGGTGAACGAAAACGATAACTGCAGCTCGAGATTTGGCCTCAGGTATGCAGTCCAGCAAATGGCCAAGATGACTAGAGAGCTTGAGCGTGGCGTTATTATTTGTTCATCTAAACAAGATGTAGCACATTTGACTATATGTTTAAATCGATCATGTTTACTGTGTTTCTAATACATTTCTGTTTCCTCAAACTACTTATTCTACGCCAGGCCGGTGTCAAACGTCCGTTTACTATGCTGGCCCCTTGTCAAGGAAGTGCCTAAGCATATGTTTTCAGGACCTGAAGTTCCCTTTCCAGACTTCATCTGACAGAGCTTTCTCTGTTAAGAATATTTTCTATGTCCTGAAGAGGCCATGAGTAGCACGACAGCAACTACGAACATCAACAACATGCTCAGTAGCAGTAAATATATTATTCTTGATGATTTTCAATATTCTCCGAAGAGAAGTATGCCCCAGAAGGTATTCACCAGTGGCAGCACCTGCCAATTACGAAAACCACAAATTCAAGTGTAGTCAGCAGTAGCTACAATAAATCTGTATTTATCTAAGAAGGCGCCAGCTACAGCATCATGAATACCTTGACAGAATCAGCGGCTGCATATCTAGCTGCCTGGCCACCCATGAACTGCAAGCCATTGCCAAATCCACATAGCACGCCAGTCAGAAGAGCCAAGCCATGGCCATTCCAGTCGTTCAAATATGCCTTGAAGGATGACTTTGGCAGGTTAAGGATGGGGCGGCATAGGAACATGATGTTGAGTATTATGCCAACCACGAAACAGGAGCACGAAAAGTAGAAAACCGCAGTGTAGAGGACCAAATGATCTTCGCCTTTTTGAAGAGGTGCCACTGGTCATTTGTAGCCAAGTTGAATGACGGAGAAAAAAGAGAGAAGCAGAGGCCGAGACGATACAAACCAAAGGGAACGCCAACATTGAATCGTCTAGGAAATAATTCAATGTTGTGCCTGAAACGATACAAACCAAAGGGAACGCACTGTTTCGAAGGGCGTATTTTTTAAGTAATCTGTCAACAATGTAACATCAAGTATTGAGAGTATGTGAGCTGAGAATCAGGACCTATAATGATCGTGATGACCTCAGTTACTGATAGACCAACAAAAGCCCAAGCATACTGGATGGCCAAATTTCCAAGTCTCAGAAAAACACCACCAGCCATGGCAAGCAAGAGAGAAGGCCAATTATCCTGCATGAATTAAAATAAACGTTACAGGTTTGGGAAATCGTTAATCTTAATGCAGTGGAAAGGACAAAGGGAATCGGACCTGAGCAAGCTGACCGAAGAAATTCGGCTGTCCAGGTTTGGGCACTCCTAGCTGACCAAACGTTAAGGCGATGACCACAGCTGCCAAGAGATTGGTGATCGAGTAATCGAGATAGGTGTGCTGAGGAAGACGACCACGTTGTTCGAATGCAGTCATAAAAGCGGGTCATGAGCCCGAGAAGAGTAGCGCGAGCAGCATACACCCTATAGCTCCTCCTTTGCTCTCTACCTCATACATCGTTAGTCTTTCTTGAAATGCTTAATGGATTCCAGTTACAGGAAAACGAACGAGTGCCTATAACAATATCAGAGTTTAGAGCTACTTCGATGAGATCAAGAACAAGCTAAGCACTTCATGAGGTTGCGTCTCAAACGATGATCAGTGATGCAATTGCAGCACACCTGGTTGAGTGTTTTTAAATCAGTAACATTGTTTCGGATATTCGCTCCTGGTTGAGTGTATTTAAATCACTATTATTTTTTCGGATATTTGCAGCACCTGGGTGATTGTTGTTGTTGAGAGCGTTTGTGGTCTTGTGCTAACTTCCCTAGCCTAACACTAGAGTAAAGTTAGATTGACTAAAAGCTTAAGCTTTCCCAGTTGGCTAGGGAAAGTGGAAACCTAGGAGCAAGTTTTGATGACATATACAGCGAAAATATCTTTTGAATCTTCTGAAAAAAATCTCTTTTGTATCAATAGTCAGGAGACTAGCTAATTTACATTGTTTTCGTTAGAATTGGCTGTTTATAGGAAAAACCGATTTAGATCTCGCCGTTAACACAAATGCATGTAGTCTCGACTGCTACAGAAGTGTCACCTTGGAAGACTACACTCCATATCAAACATACGCCTAGCTTTCTGAGAAATTGTAATGGATACATCTTAGGTTCTCCCCAGTATATTACGAAAAGAACAAAAACAAACCAGAAGATTCATATTCTACTCATGTAATACTGATAAATCTATAAATGGTATATTCCTGTGTTTCAATCGAGTGTGACTACATGTTTGTTCCCCTATACGACTTATTAAATAATAGGTCGCTGCTAAACTTTCGTTTAGCTGTCGCCCCATGTAAAAGAAGCGCCTATGTATCCTATTTTCTGATCCAATCGTCTTTCATCCAAACTCCAGCTGATAGAGCCTTTGATGCTTAAGAATCTTTCCTATGTCCTGAAGAGGCCATGAGTAGCGCGACAGCAACTACGAACATCAACAACATGCTCACCAACAATCCGTATGTTTTCCTCGACGACTTCCTATACTCTCCAAATAGAAGTATGCCCCAGAAGGTGCTCACCAGTGG